>JAQGAD010000418.1:0-39866 GCA_034696625.1 Isotomurus palustris | reverse complement strand
ATTACGTCTTACACTTGGTTTCACATTGTTATTGTAATAAACTTCACGAAAAGATACAAGACTGTTTCACTAAAAGGATTATAATGTGACTTTTCATTTCATGAAAGTCACAAGAACCATGCTATCATTTATAGCATGAAAGTCATGGCTTGTTTCAATGCATCTCTTACACAATACTGGTAGAAAAACATAATGAGACCAGTGACTATCTTCTAAAGACGATCTGTTGAAGAGGACTTTTTCTTCGTCACAGAAGAAGAAGCAAACTGATAACCATGCAAAATAAATGTACGTTTTTGCATGCACTACTGTACTCTTTTTTCATGCTATGCCTTACCAATTACGATGAGACAAAGCTAGTATAGTTCTGTACATATATATAACAGTGTATTCATTGAAACTTTGAAACTCAGCTGAATCAGTAATTCAGCCAACACATTTACGTCCGTGGAAGTCGAAACCAAAAGTGGAGTCAAATATTAGTGAAATTCGTCTCTTATTGGGTTAATCGTTAATATGTGTAACATGAAACCAAGCGAGCAATAAATAAAATCCCACAATTCGTCCTCTAGAACGTGCTTATGGCTTATATAGAGTTTACTATTAGATGTCATTTAAGTGACAATTACTGTCGCTTTCCGCAATGACTGGTCATCATTATCAAATGAAAATACTTCAATACTCATTAACTCATTAAGTGTTTGAAGTTTCAAATGATTTCAGCAAAACCGATAAATTATGGACTATGAATGGACAGCTCCTATTGGAATTGTCGTAATAGGGAACATACAACTTTTGACTTGTCCTTGACATTCAAATGACCGAATTATCGATTGTTGTCTACGCAAATGCAGTAATGATGATGATCTTTTTGCAAACGGCTCAATTATTTCCCTACAGCTCTTGGGTTTTTGGCATGAGGAAAAACTCCCAAACAATGGATGAAGAAAAAACTAACACGTTAATGAATATAACGATAAAATATGCATGTACATCTGAGCTTAGTTCAACCATTATTTTATTATTATCAGATATACGAGGAACACGTAAATTATAGAGCTACTTCCAATGTCATGAGGACTGAATAGAACACTCAGCAGTGAAGAATAATTCCATTATGTTACTTGTGTTCGCAATTTCCTCCTGACTCCTGACTACTAGTTTTTCTGTCCGAATGCCAATCAATAACACAGAATTCAAGGATTTCATACCATATAATGCAATGTGCGGATAAAATCAATCAAATTATACATCTCTATGTTTTGATGTGGAAGGTGAAGGTAGTATTATATCACATTGGTACATGAGAAACCATCAAAACTTACACACGTAGGTAAAGGTAACATAATAAAATTGATTTGAAATCCATCATCAAACCTCTAGACTCTCTGTGCAAATAAAGTTGAGTGGTAAAATATACGTCAGTTTTATTTATGAAGCAGATATTTTATTATGCCATCAATTTCTCTTGAAGCTCGGGAGTTACAGCTTAGCAGCTTAGCCTATAAAGTTTTTGATAGATTTACCTGAATGAATCTAGGGTTTTATTTAGGCTGTGTGAGTAAAATAGATATTAGATAATATAGATGTGTGTGCATTGTCCTAGTAGACGGGTGGTGATGAAGGCTTTTACGATAGAATAATTTATTGAATATTGGACCACGATTTTACCTTGATTTCCGAATTCCATAAGAAAAGGAATCAATGAAATGTCAAACACGCATTACATAGTGCTACACACCTGCTGTCAGCATTGTGAACACTGTGAACTGCCTTTCTAATTAATTTGCACTCGTGAACCAGATTAGTAATGTATGTTCATGTGTGTGTAGATTCATAATAATTATTCTAATTCATAGTTTAAATTAGGCAGCTGCCAGGTTCGTTTGATTAGAGATTAAAGGAACATATTACAGGAGCAATATTGCGAGAATGATCGTAGGATATTTTAGAGAAGGTGCAGTGGCTACTCTGTTACAACTAGGGTCATTTCATTGGGCTGATTGTGGAAGATGAGATATGGATTCAATTGAACTTGACTCTACCTTGAAGTAAACTGGGTGCCGCTGTCAAACGTAGAGGCATGCAAGTTCACCTCAACCTCACCTACAACTACAGCAAGGTATTTAATAATAATGTGTCAAGTACCAAGAAATCTTTAAAATTTTAATTTTACCACAGTAGAGGCAGACATGTAGATGATTTATGCAGATGCGTAGTCAGATCATCATCTTGTCTAAAATAGGCCATTGAGGTAATTAAAGACAAATGAGTCTTCACTTATGACACAATAAGTAGTCCTAAGAGAAGAAAATTCGCGTCTTCACAAAAATGATGAGAATTATTCTAGCAACTTGCTCTCGTCACCCATAAAGACTACAAACAGACACACCTGCACCGAACAACTTTTGTAGATCGGGTGTCTCCCCTTTCTCCTTCTTTCCCAGTTTTTGGCACCCAGACAAACAACAGTGTAAATAGCTAATGAGGTTTTTGCTCGTCCGTCTTAAAACGGTTGAAAAAATGTTTGCACTCCAATGTCTAAATAAATACTTTTCCTGTCTGCCACTCAAGTCCAAACATCCGATCCGAGTCTTTTAACTTACGACGTAATAAGACTGCCTTCCCAAACTCCTGCTGCATTCCTGTAGTGCATTCTATCCCGCTCAATTAACATTCTCTTTATTATTTCCAGCCACTTTGATTAATTTTGAATTAGCTTTATGCGATCAGCTTAAGACGCCTTCTGGAGTACATGTGTTGAGTAACACTCCTTACCCAATCAACTTCATCCTTTACTCCTAACTCATTCATTTTGGTAAACTAGGTCCATTACGATCGTGGTGAATAGTGATGAAAAAATGTCCAAAATGTTGACTTCTTATAACATTGCGTGACAAAAGCTCTTCCGATGTGAACAGATTGTAAGTTACATGAATAGTATTTTTAGGGAGACTCAACCGAAGCACAAAACAGAAGCTAGTGCAAGCAACTCGTCTACACGTAAGATATTCCAGGGGAGGAAGTAATAACACAAATGGTTAACAGCAGCAAAGCATCGTTCGTTAGGTTTGCTCTTTTGGTTAGTGGACAAGGAAATCATTTCGGATCGATTGGACACATTAGCTTCAAATACATCATATTTCTTAACTACTCTATATCGTCCACCGTACCACACCCAAGTAATGCAAAGTTAGACATATATGTAGTTCCCACATCATAGATCAGTCATTTGTTCAAAATGAGGAATACAGAGAAGTTCACATACAGCAGATGCAGGCAAAACAAATGGGATAATATGATGACAGGATGATGATGAGCTCTCGGCGAGTGGAAACACAATGCAGCTTAATGGAAACCCCATTTCAATATTCAGAATCAGGATGAACTAAAGCAGAATCATTCACGAGGCTAACGAGAAACACTCACAGAGAAAATACCGAAACCTCCGTCATTTGAACACTACATACTTCACCACAGTGTTTCGTTCATCCTGATGCAGTCACTTCTCTTAGGTATGATCATTTCCTGTGCTGCTTTAATTTGTTGAATAAATAGTTCAGATTAATTATTGAGGTGATGTACAGAGGAAAGAAAATGAAGATGAGTATCGTTTGCTACATACAACATGACTTATTTCGATTGCTTTGAATTTTATAGATTCCTATTCGAAGCTCATTAATTCCTGCAAGCAAAAGCCCCACGATTCAAGCCAACATTGTCTCTACAGGTTTGACTTATTCGAAGCATATTAATAGAACCGGAATGCTGCAATCTCTATTGTAATCTTGAAACGCGCATGGGATACAATAACCTTCCTTGTTGTTGGTGCATGTGATTTTACTACTATTAATTTATTTTTAGAACAAGCTATTTGCCTATAAATGTCGTAAATTGTTTGCTCTGCACCACAATTAAATTAAATCATGTACACCAGCAGCAGTTACAGAAACCACATAGTGGCGAACAGAGATCTTTACATATTAATGAAACGGGATTCCATGAACCACAAAGGCCGGACGATACTCTCAAAATGTATGTAAAAGTGTCGTGCAATTGTTCGTCTAATTTTTGCAAAACGGACTTTGCAGAAAAAATTATTATTATAGTTACTTATATGGCCGGTAAACCACAACCTATGATTTTATACTTTTGATCACATTCTACCTACTAGTATATTCAATTCACGTAATCGGAGATTCGCCATTTCCTTTTTCATTTTGTGGAATATAATTTGAATCAAAGCAATCTAACATGAAAATCATACTGAACAAATGAGTTTATGGATTGGTCACAAACTCAAATAACTAAAGGAATAAGAGTGGGATGCTAAGTTCATTGTTACCTTTTCATATTCATCCTCACACCAGCTGCACTTTAATTCATAAGGAATTTCTTTTCTTAAAGTTTTAAATTAGTCAAGTAACACGAGCCTTTTTGGCTTCAGATTTAAGAGTTAAATGAGCTTTTGTTGTGTGCGAAATGTTTGTCCGCAACAATAATGAAATTAAACTAACCAAGTGTAGAGTTCACGAAACAACGCTAGCATTTGAGTCAAGATAAACTCGTAAGTGATTAAGTTAGTTTTTACATTTTGTTCAGTAAAGAAATGCCAAGTCATTACATTTGTTTGCAAGGATTCTAACGATTGCAAGCTTTCACATGCATATGCTTTCTCCCGGTACAAAATTGAGCCCGTCTCGTAACTTGACTACGAATCAGGAACTTGGACTGAAGCATGATCCGATTTACTAATAAATTACCAGAAAGCAAAGAGTAGAAGACCTTGCGTTAACCGCAAATTGGTGAAACTACCTCATCAACATCACCAACAACGAATGAACCTTTCCATTCTATAGGTCTTGTGAACTTCTCGGTTTCGTTCATTTCATTGCGGCTGGAAATGTACGGTAATGAAAACCAAGAAATATTTATACACGTTTTACGTATGCCTACCTATTTTCCACGACTCTATGAAAATGACTGCGAAAACTTTTTCGAAGAATCAAAATACATACACGAAAGTTTGTTGCTCACAGAGCAGTTTTTCTGTTGAAAGTTCGTCTAAAAATGACGTTTGATTAACATTGCAGACAAAATAACTTGAAAATGAAATAACGAACCGATTTAATAAAATGACAAGATCTAACAATAACGAAACATTTTTAGTATGAAGAGATTTTTTTCCAAGAAAAGGGTATGGAAAGTTTCCTTGAAATTCAGAAACTTTTGGCTTTGTCAGATCTCTCAATAAATAAACTTACTCATGGTCGTGTGCTTCCCCAAAGTATTCAGAGTTAGGCCCACAAAAGACTCGAATGTAAACTGAAGAAGTTCTTTAAACTTGTAACATTTAACATTTGAACATTTTACATCGCTCACTTTTTGATAGATTTACGAGAATGAGAATGATACTTGAGAATCCAACTTCCTAACTTAAGAAGACTCGCGTAGACCTTACACGTTTTTGACAAGATCTCTACACTTGTTCTCTCCTCAGAGAAACCCACTACAAATGCTGACTTCTACTTTTTAAAAGCCACCTCTGTGAACACCACGGTTTAATAAGATAACTCTGGCAAGTGTAACGTGGTTGGTTTGGTGTAGCTCCATGATTCTAGACTATACAAAGTGTCAGACCGAGTACAAAGCCAGAATTTCGGGTAATATTCTTGTAAGTTGTATGGTACGTGTGAGATGTGGATTTTTTAAACTACTTACTGCTCGGTGGCAGAAACCACAAGGAGTGATGATAGGAGCTTTCGTAAAGACGTTTAAACTTTGACTCTTAAGTAACCGACTGGTTTAAAAGTTCAAGTACATTTGTCTACTAAATGGATACGAATAACTTCTTGGCGTGGTAGATATTAAAGTTCTTATCTTAAACAGTATTTTCAAATTTCCAGAAACAGGAAAAACACACGGATTCGCTGCATGGTGGTAGCGAGAGATTCGAGCGTGAGAAGATGAGTCATATCCATAATCCAATATGCTGTAGTACAACATCAGGCATTGTCTTTTGTGCTCAGAGCTTCATAAAATTGTTAGTAATTTAGTAGCAAAAAGTAAACTGTTCATCCATTTTACTTTAAGTTTTAAGGAGACTACCGAAGCACCGATGAGTTGCAATAAAAGAAGTATATTTGAGATGGAAAAAACTTCTTATTCATTTAGGAGGACCACCGCTGAACACACCAAAGTGAGAGTCTTCTTGAGAAGAAGTAAACTCATTTTGAACACTTGAACTAAGCCTCAAGTGAGGAACAAATTGCTCGTGAAATACTTTGAGTTTACAAAACTTCACTCCTTGCCTTAAATTGGTTTAATAGATGGATTCTTCTCTCTTCGCAGCTCACAATAAAACTCCAACCTTTTCCTTCCTACTTTAGTTACTTTTCGTTAGTTGTGTCTGCTACACTCGTTTTATTTCTTGCTCAGAGATCGAAATTGAAAAAGGATGCTTCCGGACCACAAACGACCTTTTAAAGCCATCTTAACCCGAATCGATTTTATCTACAGGAGTTTCTTTTTAAAGCTCGAAGTGCATCGTTTAATGCTTTTTGCAACCGCTTCCTAATTCGTTCCAGAAATATTTTTATTGCGAAATCGTTCTGGTGAGTAAATCTGGCTGCAGCATCTACAGAACTTAGAACTTTAATTGTTTTATGGGACACTGTTTGTTACTGCATACGGAATACACATTAAAGCTTAATTTCAAATCAAGCAATCATACTTGGCATTATAAACTTACACTCATGAATAAAATGTATTTACCTTAAGAATTAGGAAGTTTGAATGGCACTCTTCTGCTCAATGAAGTAAGTGGACAAGGTAGACAAACGATGAAGGTTTTGATCCAAAGTTGTTATGATGAGAGAGGTTGGGGACGTGAGTCTTATGGTTTTGATCAAGAATCGAGGAAAATGAGAGACATATAGATGGTCAAACTGATTACAGTAAACCACACACAGAAAGGGAGAGTAAAGCACAGAAAATAAGAATAGAAGTCAGTCTGCAGTGTCGTGTCCTTAGTTCATCAGAGACACTTATCACTTTTGTGCAAAAATCCTTCACAGCTTCTACACCACAGTACAACTCATTAATTTATGTTGTCTGCTTGTAAATGTTTCAAGGAATGCAAATAGAATTACTGATATTTGAGGTTTCAATTTATCCTTAGGCTTAATTTTCAGTAATAATGTAATACATTACAATCTTACGAATGGGGGTTACAATTCATTCAACGGGAGGAAAAAATGTCACTGTGTCTTTGCAGAGTTCTCTTGAAGTGCCAAGATATTTGCAGGTAACTTTTTTGTACAACGGAGACCTAATGATTGATGTAGATGTGTGTGAAAAGAGTTACTTCCAAAAGCCAGTGTATTAACGTCTGTACAAAATTAGAATAAAAACACGTATTCACTCACTTTATGTAGAGAATTCATGTAAGAAACTTCAGTTTGAGACAAAGTCTTGAAACATCACTTTGTTTGATCCATAAGACGTGCAACAACGTGAGATGTAATTAGCCCAATAAATTCTGAATTCACCACGGAGTCTGTGTGTCTTTTAGTTTAATACATTAGACAACTCTCTGTAATTAGAGAAATGTTGAGGGAATTCTTAATGAGAAATTTAATTTAGTAGCAGCAACGAAAGAGATAGTGAGTGCAGTGTGTTCTCTTTACACGAAGGGCAGTAGGACTGTTGTGATGCACTTGCTGATGATGATAGTGTTAAGTGTTATTACCAAACTGTGTCTAAAGTAACAAACATGTGCTGAATAACACTTACAAGTTTGTTTTAAATGTTCTAACGAGCCTAACCGAGATTTCAAATTAATTTGGACAAGAATGGATTTGCAAAGTAGGTATCTACTCCTTCAAATCTTTTTACTAATGTAAATTACGGTTACTAAATAAAAAGATAGTGGAATTCCACATAGCCCCAATATTATTCTGGACGAAACCTACAACGCTTTCCACGGTAGGAATGAACCTTGTGTAAACTGGAAGAGAAAGCCCTGGCAAAGAACTTTTACTCAAGCTGCAATTTCCCAAGTCGAAGACACCGACTCTACTCGACTAGGACTCCAAACGGTGACTGAAGCTTAGGAGACTAGCAGGCTAGAAGTACATTTTCCCATCAGATCACAAAAACGCTTCTGCCAAACTCACTCGAACTGACTACTAGGAAAGAATCAACCAACCCTTCCATTAGTCTGTGAGACAGAAGCAGAATGTTAGCCTAGTCTTTGCAGTACTTTGCACATGAAATGCTTGCTGGATTACAACATAGTAGAGATTCAGTGCACACAATAGGATAGGATTGAAGCAAGGTAAGAAAAGGAGCAATTTCCAAATGCAACCACCACTTCACAAACTATCATGACAGCAGAAAAGAACTGACCAGAGAATAGTGCGAGTCTACCTGGCCAATTTCATCATACATGACTGATTGTTTACCTGATATGAGTGTTATGATGGATTCTCGGAGAAGAGATTTTTCTTCAGAAAAGACAAAATAACCAGTACCCTGCAGTGTTTATCGTTCAAGACAGTTTCTACTTCCTAAGAACCATTTCCCAGGTTTCGAAATACATTCTTTGAGGAGAACTACACGCAATAAGACAACAGATTCCATTTGTTCGAAATGAAACTTCGTGGTGAAGAACTTGTCGTGTGCTATCCACGAGCTAGCCAGGAAATTAAACAGCAGGCAAGACATGGATGTAATAAACTTCGTACAGCTTCTAACTTTTAACCATTCGCATAGATCATGAAAAACACTCACCGAGTTTAAAATAAGGACCTACACACACATTCAGAGGCATTCGAAAAGCCAGTCTGAATTATTATAAATGCAGTTAGGACACGCCACACCAATATTTAAAATCGCGGCCGTGATGTCGTCGTTATTACTCCCTTTGCAATTTAAAAGTGACCAATAAATTTTCAATTTGCAAGCAATGTCATATTGCACAATGCAGCAGAGTATAGCATAAGGGCTATATAGTTCCGAAGAGCCCACATATAATGACATGCATAATGGTACACACAGCTATTGAAGCTATTCATAGCTCTATAAGTTGCCCAACACACGAAAAATGTATACTGATAGGGGTGTGCAGACTGCAGAGGACGGAGATGCTTTCAGAGACTTTATATATATTATACACTTCACAACCAACACAGGAGAGTACTATACTGCAGATTGCAGAATATACAACAAAGAAGAATCATCTTCGCTTCTTCTGTTCCTCCAAGGACTCACAATTTCTCATTTAATTCTAATCCTGAAAGATTTGTTATCGCACGTACGTGTGTAACCTTCTCCAGATTCTTTAATGGTATTTTAGCGTATGCCGTGCTTTGCTCAGTTATATACATACACGTGAGTGTTCTTATTGTGTACTTTGGGAAGATGCACTACACTCGCAGAGAATGAATGAGTCTTGGTAATATTGGTGGAAGAATTAAGCTTACATTGGTATATAAGAAAACCACAGGAGTCCAATACACTCTCGACAGATTGGGTGATAAATTAATAGAATTTGGGATTTACTTTGTTTCACTCGTCTTCTGGTCGCTTGAGCTTGCATGAAGGAGAGGCGGAAGGAAGAAGTTCAGAGAGGCAGTATGTCCTCTTCACTTTGAGTCATTTATTAAGCACCCAATATGTGCGAAGTGTAAAGTGTTTTTGGGTGTGAGGCAACATATACTTAAAGGTTTACATCTTAAGACCTGACTCCGTTTAGATTTTCCAATCAGCCGTAAGTCGTAATACAATACACAGGAGGTACATAAACTTAAGCATTTAAATTGATTTAACTTAATGTGACATAAGCTTAACAGAATAGTTATTGCTGCTTTCTTGGCATCACCTCGAATTATAGAGGTTGTTTCAAACTACGAGACATTCTATATAGAGTCTACATCGAGATTATCCAGGATTACGTCGATTCCAGTACAAAATTAAAAAAAATTTTATAATAACGAATGTTCCCGAAATCATCTGTCATGAAGTATTCAGGAGACAGGCACACTGTTATTGGCTCCTGCTTGAATTACATTTGGGACACACTGTTTAAATTGGAAGAATAGTATTCTTGCTTATAAGTGGAATCGGATTTCAATAACTAAAGGGAAATGTAATACTAACCTACCCTTATGTCTTATGTGTATTGTCATTTAGCGCAAACAACGAGTTCAATTTTTTAATATTAACAGTTCCATAAGTTTCATTATAATCGTACTGCACTCTTTTCCTTCAATCTATAGTTAATGACATCCTCCATGAAGGCGAGTATCAAATTTAATGCTCACTTCACCTCAATAATCTAGCTTCCATTCAGAAATGTTGTCACTGTGCTGTGCACAGACTAACGACGAACCAGCAGACTATTGCCAATAATAGTGTAATTGGAGATGAGTCAATGCTAATAGACAGTTAAATGCGATCAAAAACTGAATGGGCAGTAATATGTTCAGTTTAGTTTCACGTACCTAAATGTTGAACTTTGCAAATTGTAAGTAAACATTTCTTATATTCCACGGGGAAACCACCTTTAACGAGTTGTCAGCTTCGTCACATAACACGTAAAATAAAGTTCCCTCGCCCATAAATTGCTGTGGACCTCAAGGGACACTGATCCCTCAAGAAACAACGACTTCTCCCAAGGCTGAGCACTGTCTGCATCCGCATTCAATTCTCGTTGTTTATCGATGAATAAGTAAGTCCCGTTGTACTTATGTACCCTTTAGACACCAGTTCCCTATTGACTAACAATGTAAGCATGTCGATTTCCTTATGGTAAAGTCTTTCTCAAGGCCGGAAGGCTATCAACCTTACCTTCCTCCTAGGCTTAGACATCTCTCAAAACAAACAAGTGATGATACTATCTATACCTTCACCTGTCTAGTATATTTTTGAGTAAATTACATCTTCGGTTTAATTATTCGAACATTTGTTACTTACAATAATAATATTTTACAATTTCATAAAGCAAATCAAACTATTGATTGTCCAGCTAACCACAGAGATTCGCAGATCACTGATCCAGATTAAGGCCTAATAACGTATGAGTAGTATGAGTAGCAGCCAACAGCAATGTAAAATCCAAACATGTAACCTTGAACCTGAAGAACGAACGGTCGAAACCACAAGAACCAAGGCCGGTTTGACCAACCAAAAACAAGTTAGAAATAACAAGATGATGAGAGATGAGGTAGAAAAAAGGAAATTTTTAAACATTATTTCGGATTGAATGATCCGCTTGCGTAATATACATACACACTCCTTGTCCAGGATTTCGCTGTTCTGGCCAGCAGTAGCTTATTAACTGGTGAGGTAGGAGGTAGCCCAAAATCTTAAATCTTGTCTGAGTTGCAATCTAAGCTGAATCGGATACTCAATTCAAGGTAGGGCAAGGAACAAAAGATGAGAAGGAGGTGGCAGGTGAAGTTATTATTATTTCGCAAACTCATCTCCCGATTGTAGATTGTAAAAGCATAAAAAACTACAAGTTCAATTGAATCTTGAGTGAGATCAAGAGTCTTCTTCTCATGACCAAAGACTGGAGTAAATTAATAGATATGAGACTTGCGTGGAATGATGATGAGATCAGCGTAACGAGAAATAACTAAAGTTCACTTGGCCTTTTTTAAAATTTGCATGTTCGATGTTGACTTGACTGGAATTTCTACTGCTGGAAACACATGGACTTATACTAAACTTGTCCTTGTTGCTTGTGCCAATTCATGCATCTCTTTCATTCTTTAATGGGATTGCTTTAAACGAGTTCGCAAGTCAGGTGCAAAAACCTAATAATTTTATTGATTTTTTAACCCCAGTCGTGTTTATACACTCCACATCTGCACGTAAGTTCCAACTGTCCAGTGGATTTAATTCACACTGACGGGCTGTTAGATTGGGTGAGAGAAGTGGAAGCATTTTTCAAGGATTTATTACCACCCATAATCTGCAGGTTAAGTTTTAGCGTATATATCGCTTATTGTATGTGATACGAATACACAATGTTGACAATACGTACATTTGTTTATTTTGCGAAATGACAAGAATATTTCCTTCCGTTTAAAATTCCTCAACAACACATTCATGTGCTACCAAATATAGTTACATAAGCAATCCAACCCATCTAATCTCCATGTAAAGTTTTACTTGAGCTGAATTGTAAATTATGAATTAGTTCTGATCTATAGAGTGTATGGTTGGATATACAGAATACATGCAGCAACCTAGCCTCGGCTCATTTTTAAGTCCATCCGTGTACAAAACGAGACCACGGCGATTCGTACATTTGCATTATTATGCAAGGCTTAATATGTGTTGGAGGTCATTCATAACAATATAGTTGTACGGTACGAATAAAGTTAGAAGACGAAGAAAAAGTTGTTACAAAAAAGTAAGGATAATTTATATCTGTATCCGTTCTCCAAAAGTGAACATACTTCGTAGGCACGTTTGAAACTAATGATTCTAAATAAGGCAGTTGAAATAATATGTTATTTTTTGAATGACTCAAAATGTCACTTTAAATTTCCTCGACCTACTCATTCTAAGTATTCTCACTAAAAATACCTGCATTACAAAAGTATTGTATTTTACACACAAAAATGATTCAACATAATTCGTTGTTCAGCTCTTTCATTGCTTCGCTCTCTTTTGGCATGTTACGTAATATAACTATGATGACTACAACTATAGCTAACCATAAAACAGTAAATCAATTCAAAGTTTTATTTCGTTTAAAAAAATATGAGGTATTAACCTACTGGAAAACTGCTTACCCCAATCCAGAATTAATGTTCTATCAGATATATGAATACTCTGAAAGAAATCGATATTATTAAATTTCCTGAAAACGCACTCTGATTAATTTATGTTTGGAGTTTCCTTGAAGAAACGTGTGGATCTGAGCAAATGCCTGCCTCAGGTAAAGTGTGAATCCGTCTGGTCGGCAGTTGTCATATTAAAAATAAATAATGAAATAAACTAACAATAACTATACAATATGTATAGTATACTAAAATAAACTATACTTCAGAAGAAAATTAACGCATGCCATTTTTCTAGAGGACACGAACTTATCATAGTAACTAATTCTGCCTCGATAATTTATACACTGCTACCAAACTAGCCGTATTGTGTTTGATTAATAGTATGTCATCTCTCAAAAATATCATATTGCACACAGCTAATGCAGGAAAAGGAAACTACTAATTAATTAATTTGGATTTGACATTCACTTTTATGAGTTAGCTGAGTAATCCTAGCATACATAAATACTAAATACACATCAATGAAGAAGCCACAGAAGAAGACGAGTATCCTTTGAATTAAGAACTTTTCTGTGTGATTGTTCCTGAGCATCCTGAGTTCACTGTAGCTGTTTGCTCTCTGCTTCAAGTCATCTCGCCAGACATAATTTTGCACTTGACAAGTCCAATGTAATTTCTTTTATTAACATAACCTTAGTCAAGCACTGCAAAGAAGCATATTCCCTTCTGCCAAGAAGCAATGAAAAGCTTATTAATGTTTTTTCTATTGGGAAATTCTATTTATTCCGTGTTCTCTGTCTGTGTGCGAGATATGGCTGTCATTGTCAACTCATCCTCTTAAAAACATGATCCTCATGAACATCCTCTCGTCTATCTTCCCTACAATAATAGAAGTAAGTAGTCATCCCAAAAATAAAAACCTAGAAGGTTAAGGCTTTTATTTACATCGCACACGTATGGAGAATTAAGTTATCCATCTTATTGCACGCAGTAACAACAGAAGAGTGTTGAATTCTAATTATAATTTTTATGCACGCTCAGGATGTAAAAATTTATTCGTTGCAATGTTGGAACGCAATTTACCTGGCAAACTTCCTTATGCTGGCAGCATGAATATATAGATACACAAACTTATGTGCTAAAGCTCATCATTAAATTGCCATGTGGCTGAAGTAAGCCTGCCCATAAGTTATCGATGACGGCAAGGGAGTTTCAACGTGGGGCTGTGAATTAACAGTTAATACCTTTTTGCAACTTTATGACTTCATGAGTCAGACAACTGGATAAAACTTACGATCATGCATAGGAAGAAGTACCTTATGGAGTTGTTTGATAATCGGAACTGCTTAACTTCACTAGCAAAGCATGAGAAAGGAAACGCAGGCTTGATTGTTGGTTCCCAAAAGATCGCATGCATATACTGCTGCTTGACCTTTGTGCATTCTTTATGCTCAATTAAAGTCACAAGCGATTGAAGGATGGACTGAGAAGAATGTACGCTCCGTGAATAATGAAATTCATTGTCATTATCAACTCCTCCTGAGAATGCATAGAGATTAAAATTACAACGAACAGGGGAGAGAACTGGCCAAATGAGGATTGAAAGCGATCTTCATGCATTCTTTACAAGCTTATTAGAAACTTAACTGAGCCACTGATTAATTATTCCTCAATGTTATCTTTTGATGGGGGCTAGACTTACACAGACTCACAGAAAAACCTATTAGGGTCACGATTTGTGTATATAGTTATTCAGAATATTGTTGTTTAAAGCTAGCTGTTTGTTCACTGGTTCTCTTCCTCATGCTGGATGAAGATAGGAACTATAGGAAGTTAGCGATGCTGAATTTTTTCTTACTTCTCCCTCACGTTTTGCATAAGCTTGCCAATTGAAATGACCCCTAGGAAATAAAAAGCGTTGATGAAAAGTGAGTGTGAAGAAGTAACCAACGTTGATTATGTGTTTGACTTACAATCAACCGTACATCAGTTAAGAATAATGAGCAAAATAGTACAACTGGAAGTAAAGAGTAAAACTTCGTTGTGAGAAAGTCGTGCATTGAATTCACATCAAGGTTGGATGTTCATTCCTCCATAAGCACAATCCGGAAACGAATGAACAAAAACAACGCAAACACTCGTTGGCTATTCCATGTAGTATGATAACCGCAGTGTAACTGATTTAAAGTCCTAGTGCATTTTGAATATCAAACACCAAACTGTGGATTGCGAAAATGTACATTGAGGTCGGAGAGTAGTAGTATCAGTAGTATGGGAACGCATGAGATTAAAACACACGCAGAAAAAAAGTGAGCTCCAGGGCTTCCGCATTTTTATTAAACGAGTTGATGTCTGGTTAAATGGTAATTGAGCCTAAGATTTTACTACCGCATCACATCCCAATCACAAAAGCTAGACAAACTCTGACAAACTCTCGAATCATGAATTACGCATGGGAAGACACGATAGTTTCAAAGGTTAGGAAAAGAAACTGTAGAATATACGAGAGGAAACAGTTAGACAATAAATTATTGAAGAATTCATCCATGTCCAGATGTCTTTCATCGGCAAAACCAGTTGCGGTAAGTTCTCAACCGGAAAGTGCGTAGTGCGTAGAGGAGTTTTAATAATTCAGTGCACGACTCTTCACGAGCATCTGATGCGTGCGAGATATTCTTCTGAGATTTGTAACGGGGCTTTGATCGATTTCTTTGGGTATTGCAGGTTTCCTTCATTCATTAATACTTCGTCAGGAAAAAACACTAAACAGCATGAATAAACACTAAATGTAAATGGATATTTCTGTGGATGCGACTAACAGCTCAAAGTCACAAATTAATGAAACTAACTTGGCAAAAGTGAGCAAGTATTTTAAAGTAAAAATTCGAAGGGTGCAAAAACTGCAAGTGAAAAATACTCAGCTGAGTTTATGCTTCTATTGCTTTTCTGGCTGTACTTTGATAGGAACTCCATATTATTACTTACGCTACAAATGGAGGTATAGTAATACTTCAAACGATACAAAGACTAATAAATCGGGAACAAAATCATCTAACATTCTGCCCGGAGTTCCGGAGTACAATAAATCAGCTTCTTGACGGTTTAAATATAACTAAAAAAACGGGTCGGGAGAGCTTCAAACTGAAACTACACTCCTACTATTAAAATAATTAGAGCAGAGTACACAAGTATATACAACAGAGTAATATCATGGACTTTGAAGAACTTCGTGAAGTAATTACTGGATCGGTTATGAATTCGATGTAGATGAGGTCCGGGATGAAAAGGACTCGTCTATAATAATATACATAGTGTGTTAATAATTATAATTTGATGCATAACCGCTGATTGATTACCGTAGCCGAATCGTGCTTGATAGAACAGTTAGCAAAATCTCGTCATCCTTTCATTATATTAAACCAAATGTGTGCTAAAGATTAACCTATTAACGTATGCAGCAAAGGCTACACTGCAGATGGTGGCATACCAATTTACTGACACAATCTTCAAAGGTTGAACAAGACCATAATACACTTTGGGTTTGGACAAACTAAACTTCAAAGTAAATAAACTGTTTTAAGTTCACTATGTCCCAATTACTCATTACTACAGAGTAGTAGTACAAGTAACAACCTTGTCTTAATTCCATCTCATTACTACACCCTTTTGGACAATTTGCAACTGCTTAAAAGTGTCGATTACTTATTAGTAGAAAGATTTAACATAACAAAACAAGGACTAAACTTGTTTAAATTACTTTTAATTCACCATCCAAGATCTCCTACGCTAACATTCTTTACCTGAGCAGGTGCACCCATCTCATAAAACTCTACTGCTACTGTTGCACTTTCCATTAAAATAAACTGAGATTCCAGACATTCCAAAATGTACTTTACTTTACTGCCGTGTCTCTTCTTTTCCGAAAACCCCAACCCTAATCTACCAATCGTATTTCACCTTATCTACTTTGCCTATTTTCGCGTGGACATTGACAAATACTTATGTTCAACAACCTGCACTTTACGTAATCCGTACCTTTCAACCCTCATTGTCATAATTATTACTTATTGACACTTAATTATTGCCGACCACAATATTAAAATATTACAGTAGAAGCTTAAAACTATCATCATTGGAACCGATGCTCAGGTGTGGTGCGATTGATCTCATAATTTCTCATAATAAATTCAGATATGAAGATGATAAGATAAGATGTTGGACGAGATGACAGAGATGAGTCGACCAGTGAGTGGATTTGATATTGGATATGGATGGAGAGGGGAAAGCGATGGCTGAGGTTGCCCCTAACCTAACGCAGTGCTTTCTCTGTCGCCCATCGACCGGGAAAAAGAAACGCAACACAACAACTGCTCCACAGGTTTGCTGCATTTCTCACTTTCTCCCAATTAACTTTCTTAATTAGCACGCAAATTAAGTGGATTTGGAAACACCTTGTGCTCCACAACTTAATAGATCATTGGTTAACACGTGAGATCGTAAGGGAGTAACAGAAGATCATCATAAAAATTGCAGCACTCTTGTTGTGCTCTTTTGTTGAAGTATTGTTGTGGTTTGCGGTGGATAAGTGGATGTGCGAATTACTGGGCTCTTGTACAACGACGACAGTGAGGGGAGGTCACAGCTGGAAGGTCGAAGTGTATGAAGTGTCAACATGATAAGCTGTAAGTCTATCTGTGTGTCTATCTTTTAAAATGATAAGGTGTTGTACAATCTAGTGCTAGTGGTTTTGCTTGTTTATAAAGTCGAGCTCGAGGTAAAATACATAAGACTGTAAGTCAGTGGTTAAATAAACAAAAAATACAAAAGTTAGTTACATTTATCGCACAGCTGTTTGGATGAGCGCAGTATTAAGAGCAACTTGCTTATTTTTCAGTCAATTGCGGGCAAATCAAAGGTGTAAAAAGGTGGAATAATCTGGTAACAATTAACGGATGACCTCACAGTTTGATTTATTTGTTGCAGGAAACCTAAAATATTTTAGTACAACTGTATGCAAGGCCGTGGACATCACGAGTAAAAGTAAATTGTCTTCGGACATGAAGATGGTTATCCTGCCTGGGGGCGGGGGTAACAAAGACGAGGGAGTGAGTAATCCAGCTACACCCACTACCAAGTCACCGAGCAGCAATAAGGTACTTGTTGAAGCACAAAATGTCTTACTGTTAGTCGATTTTAACCTGTAACAGCATATTCAAGCTTGTATTTACCATCTGGAGATGAGAATTTATTGTGCATGCAACTTAGTGCTAATGATTACTTTGATTGTGAAATAGACTGGAGCCACAAGACCAAGACCCCCAGCTCTTTGGACGGTTAACGAATGTAAGTTATGGCTAGCAAGGCATTGCGGTGACTTAGGCGTTCAGTATTCCGAATTATTTCATAAGGTGAGTCAAATATTCGTTGTTCAATCAACCCACACGTGTTTTAATTAGTCGCCATTCACGTTAGACCGAAATTGTGTTTTCAAATCGAAGCAAAAGGGCAAAAATTATAGCAACATATTGTTTAAACTGTTGTAAAGTAAGTCTCAGGATCTATTAACTTCATATAGGGCAAATACTGTCCTGAATTTTTATTAAAGGTGATGGAAGTATGTAAATCATGAAAAGCAAGTAATTGATGCCAGAGTAATCAAACATCCCTGCAGATGACGAATCTTTCCTGATAGTTTCCGGCAATTATTTTCTCCGTCGTTTTCCTGCCTTATATCTAAAAATTCTAAATTCTCTCCGTTTAATCCTAAATATGTACGTTCGTGTGTATCGTATATGAATATTTATGTATGAGTGAATATGTATGTTCGTATCGTTCGTGTTTCACTGATTGAGAAAAGAGTTAGTTTTCAAAACCTTAGGTTGTGTTATGTTAATGACAAGTTTTAAACGAATCTCAGCTGGTAATTTTTATTTCAGTATTATTTACGAAAAAGACTTAAAAGACAGTAAGACACTATAATACAGCGGAAAGGAAATGAAAAAGGTATAGTTAGATACAGTCGTCGGGTTACCCCGTGCAGAATGTTTCTCTTTCTCAATTTCGCCTAAGACTTTGATCACTGGAGTGATTTCTTGAGTTTATTTCAGATATAGATAAAAAAAAGAACGTTTCCTTGAATCCTACTGAATGAAGTAGTATAGTTCTTTTAAAGACAGATATTCTGAAAAGCATCATGGTAATGTTGGTGCTTGATTTCGCACAGTACAGTTGAGACAGTATTTATACTTCCGAAAGATTTTCTCCAGTCTTATCATCAGAGCGTTCCTTACTAAAAGGGAACGCGAATATGTCTCTTACGCATAATCGTTTCACTTTTAATGTTTTCTCTTTTCTCATTTGTGTGTTTCAGAATAATGTAAATGGAAGATCATTGCTTCGGATGAACTCTGGAGCACTAGAACGAATGGGAATATTAAATCCGCTCCACCGAGAAGAAATCTGGAGAGAAATCATCAAGCTCAAATTAAAATCCGACATTCTAGAACTCCGGGATTTGGAGTCACAAGTTGCCTCTAATAAATAAAAAATCCAGCTCACTTCTAAAGTCACAGAATAAGAGAGAGAAAAGAAAGAAGAGTAAGCAGCGAGTAAATTCCTTCTTTTCCTTTAGAGATAGTTTTCCTTCTCCTGTGTACCTAATGTAAAGTTGTTATGAGTATGAGTGAGTTTATTCTCATGTGTTGTGTTCTAGTTTAATTTGTACTCTAGAACTTCGAACCATTATTGTAAATCAATCACATGTGTACCTAAATCTAACTCAGTAGATGCGTACGTAGTGGATATGCAAGTTTACCTACGCAGTGTTTTTACTGGATGCATAGAAAGGAAGTATTTAAGAAAGTAAACTAAACTTGGCGTTTGAAATATTGTTTATATGAAACGATATATCATGAACCAGAAGCTAAAATACTCGTTACCCGTTCTATATAATTAGAGAAGAAGTCATGTATCCTAGTCATAATTAATGATCAGTCTTGTTACTTCTATCTCCTAACTATCTTGCCTTCACATAAACTTTACCTTGTTATTCCAGATATCATACAAACTAGTAGAGTTTATAATGTATCTTATGCCATCCTCTTACATGTCTAATAATACAATTTAACACGTCGCATCACACTGGTTTGTTGATGTAATAATTGTTGTGAAATACTTGTGAGTTTATAATGCAGGATTTCGCACGATATTTATGGTAGGTACAGACTTCAACAGGGTTACATTGCGTAGATGTGTGAATTAGACAATCGGAACATGAAGAAAGTAGTGGCGTGCATGGAGGAGAAAGTGCTGGTTACACGAGATCAAATGTTTCTTATTTCAATCTGTTGACTTCATTTCGTATACTAGGGGATGATGTCACGTATATATTTGGTGGTATTTTTAGTAGGCTTCGCTTGGTTTTTATTTGATGGAAAGTGTGTGAAACGTAAACTTCTTTAATTAGAGAAACTTAAGTACCTGTTCTCCTACTTTTGACTGTATATTAGTCTTCACTGCTTCGTTCATTATTATCCTTTATAGTTTGTTCGCTGTTATAAAACTTAGATGATAGCTGTGGTATATTCTATACTTCTCATCTCGGATTTAATTTAGTTTTAAACTTTTGTTATATCTCGTTGATCCCAACATCCATCCTAAATCCTAATGGGTTTGTTTCTCCTTGAAACGCAGCTGTTGGTATTGCAGCTTAACTGTATTCTGGAGAAAAAACTGCGAAGGTTACTTATATAGAACGAAAAAAGGATTGCTTCACTCCACGCTCCTTCCCATAATTGCTTGAAGGAAAGCTTCTCACTATTCGCATGTCAACGACTCTGACTATTTCTAATTAATTTAGTTCTCTATCCTTGACTTTTACAAAGATTTAATTATGTTTAACTGTGTTCCATCAAATTAAGCGCAGAGTTCTTCGGACTGTTCGTCTAATGAAAGCGGAAAAGGTAAGCTTACTTGCTCTCCCATTGTGAGACTGTGGTAGTCTGACTTTCTATTTGTAACCGTTGTATCCTAAACGTCTGTCGGCCTTTTCTGTTGGACTATCGTTGATGTGATTTACATGTATTATTAGTTCGTGTACTTAATGAATTAGTAAATACGTACGTTTTAATTTGTGATGTACCAAAAGAAATAATATATTTTTTACTATCTTTGTCCTGCTTTACTTTTATGATAACGGCAGAGTTTGTGTTTAATCTAGTTAATGAATAACTCCCATATTTGAATTGACTGCACGTGTTTATCCTTCGACGTAACCGTTGTGATTTAAATAAAATTCTTAACCGTATTGTACTTTAGTCAAATTAAGTATGCTAAGTATGTAAGGGGTACTGAAAGAATCGTCATTCAAAGAGCTGGCTAAAGAAAAGCTTAATGTGTATTAAGTACTTGGAAAGTCCAAGTATTCAGAAGTGGGATTTACAGGTAATAAGAAATGCTAGAGGCTTCAAATGCAACTTAATCTGCCAAACGAGTGTTTATAAAATAAGTGAAGAGATGGTGACTGGTCAGTGAACAGAAGCAATTATCCATCTGATTGCAACACAATAATAATTGCAACATGCATGTGAAGATTCACATCAATCATTAAAACTGAGGAAGAAATAGACTCGGAATCTTAATACAGAGGCGTGGGTTTACATTCAATTTTTATACCGTGATATAATTAACGATTTCTGGAAATTGTAAATTATGTCCATTTCTGCATGTCATCAAACCTATTGAATGTCTTAGCAATTAGGAAAGCCTTTTGTTACTGTACAGTTTAGCCTAAGTTACAGAATAATAGGGAAGTAATTATAATATATCATCAGAGACGAAAGTGGATATCCAAATGAACTTGTTATTGAAAATAAAGCTTGATTAAGCTCTAAGTGGTTTCATTCTAAATACTTCACGGCGTAAAAGACACCAGATACTGTCACAGAAAGTTGCAAAGATCTATCGGCCCACACGCACACGAAGTATGCTTTTAAATATATTCAATAGCGTTAGTTCTGTTTTGGCATCGTTTCAGGAAAGGAGGAACTTGTCTGTGGACTGTGTGGACTCATCGCACTTCGTTTACCCGGTTTACCCTCTTTGGAAACTCATCTCATCTGCATATGGAAGAACGAGTGCAGTCTTTTTAAACTTTAAACATCTAGCAACCCTGTGGAAGATGTCCTGGTATTCTTAACATCTCAATATTATGCACAGAGTTCGAGATCCCTGTCCTCGTGGCAGTTTAAAACACTCAACCAGAACACGACTTTTTCTTCCACCTCCTGCCATGATGGTCGTGGAGCTGGTGCTCCGGATCCATTTTCAAACACATCATCCACATTTCTTAAAAGACCATTCTTCAAAATAAAGAATTATATTTGTGGTAAAAAACTAGAAAACTTATTTCATCTTAAAACCATCAATACATCTTTTACTTTCTGTGCCTCTTGAATTTCAATTCGTTGTCCGAACCTATAATAAATATTACTACTTCCGCACATACCTTACTTTGTAGTTGAAAATTGAAACCACACAACCACCTCGGCTTCCAAGTACTCTGGTCGATCGTGACTTTACAACGTGAAAGAACTTTCTTTTTCGTTCACGAAGGCAAGTACTTCACAGTGCAAGGAGCATTTGAGTAAAGTAAGTGTAAAAGAAAGTGAAAAACTACCCATTTCTTTCTATAAACTTGGATCCTTAGCGTAACCAATTCATTTTAATCCTTACTATAGCTGCTTATGCTTAGGTACACAATTTACACGCTTCTTCCTCCACTCCTTTTCACTGAAAGTCAACTATATACACTTTTGCCTACCAAAGTATTTATTACGTACGCTTATTCACCTACCTCGAGGAAGTCGCAAAGTAGTTCATGGATAAAGGACGAGTAGCTATGAAGGAACGAGAATGGGAATGGAGTATAAGAAAAATAAGAAATCTACTTCAGAAGGAAATTATGTTTACCATCTTCACACAACCTCTTTCACCCCAAGTAAAAGTGTTACACAAAATACCCGTAAGCTCAGGAAGTTAAGTGTTACTCATTTCAATCCCTGTACACATCGTTAGTTTACATTTTATGAGCTTTCTTTACTTTACTCACTTTCACTATTTCGCTTAAAACCGCAATGACTACTACTAGCTATCCCATCAAAAGCCACTACCACATACATACACATCCATTCAAACGTTATGCACATTAACTTTCTTTTAGAAGAGAAAACCCACAAGCAAACATTTACAGGATTGATTGAACACTTCAAATCTTGTTTGCTCATGCATAGTAATAAATGATATGGTTTACACATCCGTTCCAATAACGTGCGAGAGTGTTATTCTTCCTTTCATTCACTTTGAAGCTGCTAAATTGCCTTAAACAACCAAAAGGAAAATCGAAAGATTAAAGAAAGCGAAAGTCAAAAGGGGATTTTCTTTGTAGAAGATGATTCGGAGAGATTATTTTCACCGTATTGAGTTATGCGTGTCTAATTTGATACTTTGTGGAACTCAAAGAAGACAAGAATTGAATGAGTTAGCAGTAAGGCAAATACCACCCACTACTTACATCGTCATACCCTTCCAAATTCCCATGCATGAAACTTTCTCTTTATTTTCCATCTAACTTTTTCTTTCCGTATTTTTCTTTGAGGTGGAGAATGGGGGATCAAGAATTGCTTTGCTCGGTGTGCCAAACACCAGGAAAGTTCCGATGCGGAGGGTGCCAGAAAGTCGGTTATTGTTCAAAGGAACATCAAAAGAATCACTGGAAGACGCATAAGGGCGAATGCTGTGCGTGGAAAGTCGTCGAAAGTGCCGAACTAGGCCGGCACCTTGTTGCAGTAAGGGACATCAAACAGGGTGAAATCCTCCTCCAGGAGAAACCTTTACTCATCACACCACCAAAAATAACACTCCCTGTGTGTTTGGGTTGTTACTCTGAGTTCAGAGCAGATGGGGCGGATACAGATGGTATGAATTTGTTACAAGATCCGGAGAAAGGACAGAGTTCATGTCACCCTTAAGTCTCAAAGTCTCAAGTGTGTGTGCCTTTCATTTGACAGACGGTGCTGGAGTGAAGCCACATGAATGCTTGAACAAATGTGGATGGCCCATGTGTCGAGCAGCTTCTTGTGCCAATTCAAAAGAACACGAAGCTGAATGTAGATTCGCGAGGGACAGGGGGCGAGTTATAATTCGAAATGCGGATACGGAGCACCCACTCTATACGACTATAGGTGTACTTAGAGTTCTGGGGATGAAGGAGTCAAATCCAGAGAAATTTGAAACGATAATGAGTCTCGAGTCAAACGTAGAGGCTAGAAGGGACTACAATGCCCAGATGGAAAGAGATTGCGGACCTGGAAGCAGTCAAGGAATTCATGAATTGAATACAGCCGAAGCGTGCTGCAAATTAATCCAAGATTTTTTTGGTCTCAAAGATGTAAGTCAGGATTGGATTGTCAAGTTGATTGGAATCATTGAAACCAACGGCCATGAAATTCCCGTTCCTGATAAGGAGACTGGGCATATCAACAGGCGACTTATCGGTGAGTGTGATAAGAAGAATGATGAAAAAATGTGCAGAAACTATAGCGCTTAAGCTCCTCATAGGACAAAATACAAAAGGCATCTTATTGCAATAGCTTTAACGGAAACCACCAGTGGTTCGACGAAATAGCTAACCACACGCTTTCGCGAACAATAATAATTCCTAAAGCTTTATTTCCTCTTATCTTAGAGGACAATTGAACAGAACTAAAGAAATTTGCTGCTTTACTCTCCTACTCTCGTCAGAAATGAAGTGAATGCCAGATTCATTTTTCCCTTGCGGATCAGTCGTAGTCTCGTAGTCGCATTGAACTATAAAGTGGTGAGGATGAGGACAAAATCGAATGATAAAGCTTTGTTGAAATGAAAGACGGAATATAGAGCAGCACCCTAAGCTGCGATGAAATCGAGTTGACAATGAAAAGCTCGACAGGAGCATTAGGCACGGAAAAGAGTACAAGAGGAGTTAGTAGGTTTTAGTGTGCGATATAACGTAGAAAAATAAAGAGGCTAAAAGAGATAAGTGTGAAATGAGAGTTCCCCTACATGAGTCTCATGCCGAGCCACTTTCTCCCTCAATCAAATGAATCTCGGAGTGTGTTTTATTAGAAGCTTAGAGATGTGTTGGAAAGTGTGAGTGTGACACTTTGTCCAAAGAGACAATCAAAGCACGACTGACTCCCTTTTTCTATTATTTAGTGCACCCCATAGTCTCTTCGCATTCCTCGTTATTTTCAAGTCTGACGAAAGTAATAACTTAAACCCTGACCAATTTGATGATTTATTGTACTTGTACCATCCGACTTTAATTACTTCCCTTGCGTCCTGATTAATGAACTCGAGTTCAATTGAATGAAAAATGTAATCTCCCTTTATGAATTCATAAATAGGCGTGTACCACATTGCTTCCTTCCTGGAACACAATTGCTCTCCCAACAGTACGAAGACATGGGATCTCTCCACAAAGGAAATTATTGTGCGCTCCACTCTGCCAATTAAGAAGGGACAACACATTTCAATCAATTATGTGGACCCCTTGTGGGGAACAAATGACCGAATTAACCTCCTCCGTGCGACAAAGTTCTTTGAATGCAGATGTGATAGATGTAAAGATCCAACGGAACTTCGGACGCACATCAGTTCACTCAGATGCCAACATTTGAAGTGCATGAATTTGTCGCCTCCAGGATTACTTCAGCTCCCCACAAAAGGAATGATTGTTCCTAGAAATCCTTATAAGATCGAAGAGGACTGGAAATGTAATTCTTGTGGAGAGGACTACAACATCAATTACGTGGGTTCACTGATCCACAAGGCAGGACAAGAACTCGAGGAATTATCTGAGAAAGCTGGAGACATTCAAGCAAAGGAAGAGTTTCTTAAGAGATTTAGCAAGACTCTCTCTCCCACTCATTATCTTCTGTTGGAACTCAAAGTAGAATTGGCTCAGTTATATGGAAGAACTCAAGATGAACCCTTACAAATTCTTGCGCCCAAAAAACTCTTGAGGAAAATTCAGCTTTGTGAAGAGCTTGTTATAATTCTTAATGTTATTACTCCAGGTAAGAATATGAGGAGTTGATCGGCTTTCTCCAAGAAGGGTGTCGTTATGATGCTTTCTCGTTATTAAATTTAATGACTCTCCTGCTTTTACAGGGTACAATCGACTGCGAGCTTTGATCTTATACGAGCTGCAGGCTGCTGTCTTCACTCTCTCGAGACTCAGAAGAACTGTGGGAGAAATCTCCCTCGAGAAACACCTTGAAGAGCTAATGGTGAGTAAAAGCGAGGAAGTCGATTATGAACTAACACGTTATGATATACATAGTGGCTCCAGGCAGTTTTGTTCCAGTACTAATAACTACTAATGGGCTATTAGACTTTTACACACTTATGTTTCTTGCAAGAGGATTGAACCCATTAGTTTGTTATTGTTATGAAACTCAGCAAACCAATTACCTTATTTTTTATATGAGCTCTAAACTTGTGTGTGAGTGGATGAATGTGTATTGTGTGCGTATCTATGAAACCTGGTGTACATAAATACTTTCACCAGTTTCATCTTATCACTTTCTCGCTTCTGTACGTGCAACTAGAAAGCTGTACAACATTTATGCTAATAACAATACAGTGGTAACCGATCGTGAGAGATGATGTACTCATTTACATTGAGAAAACAAGTTTGATGAACAAGCACATTTATTCAGAGAGGGGAAACGGTGGAGGAAGCATAATGTTCTTTACGATGAGTACAATCATGCTGAAAAGTAGGTGGGAGTGCTTACATAATCTGGGTACAGTTGTAATCCAGCATTCCCTTGATTGAATACATTATGGGTTAATTTATCTTTCCATGCATAATGTGCCCTCCCTTTAACTCCACTTTCACCCTCATCACCACTCGTGTCTCGTGTCATTCCGGTGACTGAGTGAGTGAGCTTTATGAGTCAATTGAATATAACGATAATGGATTGGCAGTTGGAGGATAGACCGAGTAGAGTGGGCATGTTGTACTCATCGAACAAGATCACTTCCGCAACTTCTGATCCCTTCCTCATCTCTCTTATTTTGTGTCTAATAGCAATGTGGAAAGTGGATGACTGAAGTTATCAAAGTACTTGGTTGGGAGTCGGAGCATTCAATCGAAAGACGAAGAGCCACTGGAGCAGAAACGGATCTTGAGTTGCTTCGTAAAGCTGTCCTGACTCTGCAAGAAAGTGGAGATTCTGAGGAGGCTGTGGCACCTGGGCCAGGCAGTAGTGGTGCAAGTGCTTCCAAAGGTTCGACTCAAGATAAGAAGAACAAGAAGAAAAAGGATGAGAGTCCAAGTCGGTCTCATTTGTCCGTGGACCAGGACTCTTTCATTGAAGAAGTGTTTTGAACAGTAAAATCGAATCGAATAAAGACGACGGTGCTGTCGGGTCAGGAGTGATTATATCATACCCAACCCAATATTATTGACATGTTTGACAAATTATCACACCAACCGCATACTCTCTTTCTCCCCAGTCGTCAAAGCTCGCTTTTTGTCATATTGGCCCAATAATAGACAAAAAATGCCCTAAAGCCTGCTTCTTATCATCTTTCATCTGGATTGATACTTTTAAAAGAGGACCTTCATAAATAAAAGCTCAATAATAATAGAGGACGGAATTAGACAGGGAAAGGAAATAAATAATCTTCTTCCGTCTCAATTGCTGTCCATGGATTTGACCATCGTATATCACACAACTCGGGATTATATGTATAAAGTATACATTGGTAGGGTGAACAAGCCGCAAGAGTAAACAGATGGGCGTGTATCGAATCCAATTGAATCTCCAAAAACCTGTCCATCGGAACAGAATGATTTGTGGAATGGAGACAGCAAAGCGAAGTTGTAACAGATGGAGCTAATTTTGATAATGCCTGATTTATATAGGGCCAAATAAATAAAACCCCCCTGTGAGTCAGGAAGGAGTTACTTTACAGTTTACCCTATGCCGTGCCATATCATTGGCATAATTCATTCATAAGGTTCAGAAGAGAACAACCTCTTGTTACTGTTCTTTCCTTTTTAAAGGACCGTTCGGTCTCAATAACAAGCATTAGCCTTTGTCCAAGGCTGAGGTTTCAATAAAGACAGGCCATTATCTTGACGTATGTTGGCACTCGGATCCAATAGTCCACTGGGGTTTCCAAATCCTCCCTGTACACTTACAACAACATGAAGAAATTGCCAAATTCTGAGAGACCTTACACTCGTACCCTCTCCCCTTGGATGATGATCAATCCTCCAGTCGAGATGTACAAGACTTTTTCATAATGCAAGAGTATGAGAGAATGAATGATAAAGTGCATCATCTCATGTCAGCCTAGCTTTACTTTTGCCCAGAAACCATAGGGTCACTACCAAGGCCATTTAATACTTCCTAGAAAGCACAGCTACTCCAGAAAATGAAAAAATACTAACTGCAATAATCATAAAAAAACTTCACTATATCCATAAAAAGTCACCCAGTACGTAAACACATATCCATAGATTACAAATCATGAGAGGATTCCCAAAAATGGATGGATTGAAAGAGTACATGTGCGTAGTTTTCCTGTTTCCTATAATTCAGAATCTTTGGGGAATCGAGAGTTTTTTGGGCTAAAATGTATTACTTTTCTATTAGAAAGGAACCCGACTTGAATCTCAATCTCTCATCATCATTTCATCCTTCAGAGAGTAGAACTTTAACCTTCTGGCTGTCAATACGGTCCATTCCATCATGAGATGAAATTGACGATGCAGGTCCGAGGGAGTCTGAACTCCCCCATGGACCATTCCACAAACTTGTATCATATGCAGTGGGTATGTGATGGGAACAAAAAGACTCTCGACTGTCTCTTTGACACACTTAACACTTCCCAAATGCATGCATCAGTGCTCTTAATCTGTAAATAAAAGTTCATCCGCAGTTCCAGCGACTGACAAGCGACATGCGAGGGAAGTTCAGTCTAAACTAAATAAGCAAGATTTTACTTTTCATTTTGTGACTCTCCCTCTTCCTCACATTATTTTACAACTATCCAAACCTGTTAGTTGTTAGTCAGGGTAGACAATGCCTGCACAAAGACACACGAGGATTTCCTCTTGTCTTTATCGACTTATAGGGGTACAAGTTCCCCTTACTCTGCTTGAAATTGTAAACCATCCATGACTGAATAAGGATGACTTTGTTTACAAAGCCGTTTCCGTACCATCTGCATTCAAAGCTATAAACTTGCACCCAAAAGTCCTAATAAACGACTGGACCCAAAACTACCAAGACGAGTAGTTAGTTGTTGTTCGAGAACTGGAGAAGAGTAATAATAAACTACTAGAGACGAGAATAAAGGAATAGCAAAGGGGTCTCTTGTACACACTTCAAATCGGATGGAATTCCAAATGAAATCCCTATATAGCTTTTCCGAGGGGGCCTTCCTTCCTTCTCTGTCTCTTCTTGCACACTACTGTGTGTTAAACCCTTATAGTTTCCTGTCATGTCAAAATGTAGCCTCACTTCTTGTGGACCTCCTTTCCATTCTTCCTGCCTTGTCTCCCTTTTCTTTGTCAAGTCTTTTTGTGTTTGTAGTGAAACTCATTCCACTGCTTGGCTGCACTTTTTCTGTTTCACTTGCTACATAATACGGCTAATATTCCATTTATTTTCTTTCTGTAAGAGACAACCTCTTCTTGTGTAATATCACCTCGGGAGAAGACGCATAATAATAGACCTCAAAACGAAAGAAAGAAATGTTCATATGATAATAATCATCATCTCGCCTTGATGGTAATCTAATATGTATTTTTATACCCTTTACTACTCTCCACTCTTTCACTCTGTGGAGGCGTTCGGTTTGCCTTTACAGTACCAAGGTAGTTTCGAGCAAAACTCTTGGAGCTTTGCTTTAGCACATGTAAAAGCCCATGATGATGCAGCTCTACGCTGGATGTATTACTGCGAAGATGTTGTGGAAGAGTGTGGAGGTACCTCAAAGTTCATACAGCCTAGCTCAGTCCAAAAGCTTGTAAAATATCGTGGTTGCTTGCTTACTTTGTACTTACTTGGCTGGCACTATTACAACTTGCAACTGCTGCTAGTAGACCCAAAAGATAGAAGACAAGAGGAATGTGGGTCTCAACTTAAGTATATGCTAAGTTGTCCAAGCACTGTGGTGGTAGGAGAAACAGATAAGTACAAAAGCTGCAGGGGAACAAAATGCTTCTTTGGCACACATAAAACGAAGAGGGGTCCTATACCCCCTCCTTCGTACTTAGTTCTATCTTTATAGACTTACTTTTGTAACATCCATTTATTTTATCCACTCCCCTTCGGCTCCAGAACCACTGACTCTGTCTATCTCTGTATAGCGACTACTATTACATCCTCTCGAAGCAATGCAATCCTTCCTTCTAAATAGTTTCGCCTCTCTCCAAATGATCATCGTCCTTATCCTTTGCCCTTATGACGATGACGGACTGCTTTTTTTCCAGTCGTGTTTCACAACTCGAACCTTTTGAACTTCAGCTCTAGAGCTAAATACAATCGGGACATTTATTAAAGTCCGATCCATCTTTTGTCACGAGAAAGATCCTTTCACTCTTCGCTTGTGGTCAATAGCAAAGTGTTCGAGTCCTCAAGTGCAAGTGTGTGAGAGAGTGTGTGTGTACGTATCAAAAGCAATAAAAGTCCCCGATTTCTATAGCCAATCTGACAGGAGACATAGGAAGACCATTTGAACTATCATCTCATTCCCCATTGCAACACCATCCGTGCTGGTTGTTGGTCGTGGTCACGTCCGATGATAACCAAGTAAGAAACGTGGTGGAAGTTGTGTTCTATATCATAGTGTGGTCTAATAGGAACAAAATTGCTTGGAGTAAACATTTATAAACATCTTTTTATTGCTTCTCATTCTTACCTAGCTGTTTCAAGTACCTACACAACAATACGCAACACACTCCTCCAACAACCCCGAGTGAGTGTAGTAAGTAGTAAGTCAGTAGTAAGACAAGTTGTTATTACTCCTACTGAGTCTCCGTTCTTCACTTACACTCACATACACTACACTCGTACTTTTATACTTCACTCACGATCGGCGAAGAGTATCAAAATAGTATCTCAAAATATCAGTCAGTATCACTTTATTCATCGCATATCATCGTGAGATCATCCCTTGCTCTCTTTCTCTTTTCTTGAGACAGAACACAATATCCTCCGATTAGTTTTGGATCGGAAACAAATAGAGCATCAAATCATTAAAGAGTTTTTCATGAACTCTCTGGGAAGCTATTTCACACTCCCTTCTGAGTGTTCCTGCTACCTGAACAATTGTGTCTGTCATCTTAGGAGTCATTATTGAAGCCGAAGTACCACACTAAAAACTACCATCATCGAAGTACCACCAGACACAACACAGCTACTCAAGAACCAAGCCTACAAAATGTTGGTGTTGGCTACACGACAGAACGGAATCAATCAACAAAGTAAGGTAAGGTCTTTGCTTCATTGGACACAAAGTTTTGGCATTGATAAAATCATAGTTGCAACAATGCCTACACCAAACCCTGGGTATGGGTTGGCATTTTGGCATACAAGCACTGGCAGTAATTATAATGATGAAATCGAGTGGAAAGGACTTTAAGGACAGTTGTTGCGTTTAGCGTGGGCAAAGCCTATGTAACAAAAATTGCAGGCACTTTGTAATCATAACGAGATCTTGAAGCGATATTAGTAACAGCGAACACAAAAGCTTTAGCTGAAGGGAAGGGCTTCTAAAAGGAGTTCTAAGTTCTTCAGGTTTACATTACAATCTCAAGGCAATATGCATTATTTGCATGCAAAATCAATACTACACAAGCCCAAGTTCTGTTGACTTGACTTGAGAGTGAGTCTAATCGACAAATCGTTCACATTAAATAGTTGATAGTGATTGCGGCTCTCAGTCTCAGAAGAATAAACTATTCACTCAACTCTACTCAAATATCTTTAACCAACCGCAGCACTGTTGTTCCATCATTGTTCTCCCCCACTTATTGCCAGTGATTATGCATTATGCCACCACTGTTATTAAAGTATCATAAACAGAGACAATGAGCAAACTGTGAGCTCCAAGACAGCAGACCTGAATGAATCAAGGACCCTCGCTCCTTACAGTGTGACTTAGAAATAATTATTTAAATTAGTTTCTTGACTGAATGAAAAATTAATAATTATGCTGTCTCCTGTGTCACGTAGTCACGTATTATAATAATCGTTGGGAGTGACAATAATAACACTTCTATAAGTTCTACACTTGCTCTGGCAAACTAGACTTTGCCCTTTTGAAGGTCTCAAAATGTGAAATGGAAACTAGATTTTCGCAAAAATGCCATTAGTGGTACAATTAAACTACTTCAAGGAATGGAATGCTCTCGCAAGAAAAACTGTGATGGCTCATGAAAATAGCTTCTTTAATGAATTCTCGTTAACATAGTTCAGTCCTTAAGGTTATATAAAGAATAGAAGAATTTTGATTAATAGCTTAAAGTGCACAGAAAGACTTCGTGAGAAGATATTTATAGATACCAACAAGTGCCGTGACATAACAGATGATATATTATTATTACACACGTGCATACAAAATCATATCATTATTAGAGAGTACTGTAGAGAGGAGAATACCTTTCTGAATAAGGTTATTCACAATTGAGAGATGTGAGATGTTTGCATAAGGGTTTTGGTTTCAATATCAAGTATCATCCACGCATCCTTTGAGGGTTAACCCTAAATAAGTTTGTGCTTTGTGAAACTGACCTTTTATTTGAATCATTTCAGGGACTACTGCCCATCCTAATCTAATTACTACAGCCAACCTGCAACGGTGCCTTGTAGCCACTTCCGATTCACCAATATAACAGACAAACATTCGTTGATTCATTCTAACTCTCCCCTTCCTTATTTTGCCTTACCCCTACAATTCTAGAAGCCAAGATCAATAGGAAAATCTCAATTATCTTGAAAATGGTCGAAATGGACAATTATACAGTACAGATAATCCACCCGGATGAGGGAAACCCGGCCACGTCCATCAGTAAAACATGTGCATCCATGTTCACAAAAGGAGAGTTGGTCGACTGTACACTGTCCTGTAGTGACGGCCACCTTAAAGTCCATAGGGTAAGTAACAAGATTGACTCTGATAATCATATAATCGTATTTTATGCATGCATGCCAACTTTCTCCACTTTCACCCTTTCCTTCCCCTCCGTTCCAAGTTATTTACTACGTTTCACCCTAATCAAATAAATAATGTTATTTGACACTCCATATCATAATCGGCATGTCATTCCTGTCTCAACTTCATTCATATTCATGGGGTAATGATGTGCTCATTCACAGGTTGTCCTCGCATCTGTGAGCACTTATATGTACAACATGCTCACTTCCACCCCTCTACCCTCGCCTTGCAGTCATCCTATTCTATTTCTCCGAAACTCGACCCTTGCAGATGTCCGATGTGCCATGGAATACATTTATTCGGGTTCAGCTCAAACTACCACGAATAGGCTTCCAGCTTTACTCGAAATTAGCCAAGAACTTGGGTGCATTTCGCTACGAAAGGCTGTCGAAAGTTGCATTCATGCATGTGGAATCGAGTCCTTCAAGAGAAGAATGAATGTATTTGCTAAGTCTCCTAGCAAGCAGACAAGTTATGAAGAAGAAACGCAGAGGAATGTGGAAACGGGGCACAGTGAGATTGACGAGAAATCTCCAGAAGCTCTTGAGGAAGACGACCCTGTTGTAATCAAGGAAGAAGTGCTTGCATATGACGACGGGATTCATGAGGGTGGTGACAAGAGTGTCAACTTTGAGAATGACGCAAGTGTAAGGCTTCAAAATGATTGCTCTTCATCATACAACTCATCAAATACTTCAGAATCAGACAACTCGATCGAGAGACAGGAGCATCATAAGCGACATGGATCTCGAAGTCCCATGGGCGAGTCTCCAGAAATAAAGAAGTCCCGTGGGGTCGACTTAATTTCTAATAGTAATAAGTTCAGGGCAAGTCAAACGGACGAAGGCGTTGGAGGAGGAGGGTCGGCCGACAACTCGTTATCCTCACTCAATTTTCAGGATGAAAAGGGAGAAAGCTTTGTCTACACGAATGACGATTTTGAGATGAAATCATCGCCTAAATATGAGCAAGAAGACTACGAAAACTACGAATCCTCTGGGGAAGGGGGGACACCTGAACATGAGACTGAACTTGTGCCACCGATTATACCAAAGCCTATCATTAGCATGAACGATTTCAAGGACTTTATGAAAGTATGAAATTACTAAATTACTGATTTGTCACTTGATAATGAGTATTGATCAAAAGGGGTTCATCCGATGATATATGATGGTGGTTTTTAATTTGATTTAGGCTGATCTAAAGGATGATGACAATAGTGGGGTACCTGCCTCATGTCCGTGGTGCATGCAGGTCTTTACCAGCCTCGCCTTACTTCAAAAACATATTCGAACTCATGTTAACAACTACAGGCCTTTCACTTGCGACCAGTGCCATGTAAGATTAATACTTCTTATCGCACAAATGATTTAGGCAAACAAATCAAGGGTACCCTAATATAATTACGGAATCAGTGTTACATAATATCTGACACAATATTTACAGAATACATTTGCCCGATCAGCTCATCTAAAGAGGCATATGCGAACCCACACAGGGGAAAAGCCGTATCAATGCAACATATGCCAAAGATCATTTGCTCGCCAGGATAAGCTGAAGACTCATTTGGAAAGACATCTCAACAATGCAGCTAAAGCAAATCAAAATATGAATAACTTCTCTTCAGGTCCCGTGAGTCAGTCTCAAAATTCTGCATGTCAAGTTCCTATTAATATTTCGCTTCCGGGTAAACCAACGAACAAACCAAACGGCACTCACGGTGGCGTATCGAAAGTCACCATCAACAATAACAACATTTCACAGAAGACGTTTAATCATCCGAGCAACAATCCTACTTCTGCAGTTCCTAAATCAGTTCGATTTGGAAATGGAATTCCTACTTACAACGGTCTGTCTATTTCCTATTCACCCTCAGAACAAAATCTCAATTCAAGTCACACTCGATCTCTAGCAGAAGGAGGATTAGTAGTCTCTTCGGCTGCAGTGATTCCATGCACTACTACCATCACCCCAGTGGTCCATGGATCTATTGTTGCTAATAATAATCTCATAGATTCAACAAATAAGAGACTATCACCAACGAAATCATCGCATCATTCTTCTTCCCTCGTGAGCTTCTTCACTGCTTCCTCGTAGTTTTGAGTTTTAAGGATCGAGTCACAGTCAGAATAGTAGATGGTTATTTATATTATCGGACATATACAATACTCTGTGGCTTATGTTTAGTTGCACGCTGTAACTAGTTGAAAAATTCAAGTGTATTTTCATAGCTCATAATTCGTACAGAATATAATAATTCTAATTTACAGTAAACCTCTTCATATCAACTTTATAATGTTTCGTAATCGTATCAGCACTTATAATAAAGGACTTTACTTACAATAAAGTATGTATTCGTTCAAACATTTTCTATACTTGCAATTGTGTGTCGCGTAACATTTTATTATGGTAGCCCATAGTCTAAAATAAATAATGATCTATGAAGGCAACCTGAGATATAAAATGTGTCTCGAATGAAAATCCGTATAAGAAATGAGTAAACTGCTGAGCCAATGAAAATTAAATATTTACTTTACACCAAAAGATCACTACAACCAAACTAATACAATGTAAATATTTAAATCATTAAGTAACAAGTTCGTTTATTTCAAATCAACAATACCATCAAATTAATTATCTATATCCGAAACATCCGAACGGTGCTTGAACATTTAAAAATTTAAATGTAATAAGCTACAGTATTACCAATATCATGCAATTGCCAACGCAGCTTACACTACGATTTATTACACGAACAATGATGCTAATTACTTATTCAACTACTGACTAGAAGACGACTGAAATTCCTCCTCTTGAATCTGTCGAATGATTTCTGTTTGCCTCTTGTCCCTCAGTTCCTTAATAACTGTTTGAATTTCATCCCTACCCGTCATACTGTCTGGAGGATACAACTCTCGCTTCATTTTGATCACCCAGTCTTCAAAGTACGACGCTTGATTGTAGAAGTAAAACATACCAACCGGAAAAGTAACGTAAAGTCCAAGTTTGAACACTTCCAGAGGCCAATTTCCCATTTCTGATAAACACCTCCCGGAGGATACCTCTTCCTATTCAAAATTTAAAACAAACAACACATTAAGTTATTTCGTCAAAAGTCTTAGAACCATCCTCTCAGATAACTGCGCAGTCCAGCCCTCTCCACTGGGAACTTATCAAATTACAAGACAGGATTGACAGGAATAGAAATTGCGACTGAAAACTGGAAGTTCATATTGTTCACAATCAAGTAGATTATGCTTGTAGATGAGATGCTACCCAACTTTCAACTCGAAGAGACAGTAGCTCGTATCTACAAAGATTATGCAAACCTTTTATTACCTTTTACCACGATGAACAAGATGAGTAGAGTGATCCAGTGATGATAAATTAGTAAATAGTTAAGACGAATGAATCTGAACTGAATTAAGTACTAACTGCTATTGTTTTGATAGTTTTGAAATAGCTGATGATAATTTGCAATTTGCAATGCTTTCCTTCTCACTGTTTTCTGTTTACTAACTGGAGAACCAGAAATCATGTTTGAACTTCCACAGCCGAAGAGGAGAATTTCTCACTTTTCCCGCACGTGGACTGGCACCAAAAATCAAATTATTTTGGAGGGAAAGGTCCCAATACTGTCCATTCAACGGCAAAAGGATTGTGTAGCTTTGCAGATTGTTGTGTTGTTTTGTGTCTCAAGGTACGTGACGAACTTACTGCGATTTGCGGTAGGTCGAATTCGACTTCAGCTGTGGGAGTGCCCTTATCTGCTGTATTTTCGAAATTCTGGAGAGAAGTATACTTCAACCCATCACCGGATAAACGTAAGAGAACAACATCGAAATGTCTGAAAAATTGGTTTTGTTATTATTACTTATTACTCTATTTTTGTGATTTATAAACAGAATCGAGTTAACTTCCTCCTTAGTGTTTTGCGACAGCTTTGGATTACATCAGCAATACAGATGTTACAGGCTATATAATCGTCATACTTTAGGAATAATAGTTCTGTGGGACCTCAAATCACCTGTTCAGTACAATGGATGCTCCGGAGGAAGGGATGTTGACGTTGAGTCAACAATCAGGTGTGATAGACGTCGGGATTAGTAGTTGTAATTTAGGGAACAACGTTGAACGGGCTCAGAAGTTCCAGTCGTGGAGACGGAAAATTAAACCTTTGTTTCAAGTTCTGTCGAAAGTCCCCGTGTCGAAGTTGGAAATTACTATTTGCTCAACCGAAAACGATGTCACAGAAAAAGTAAACTGTGAATTGCTCGATGCCGAAGACTTAATGGCTCAGTGCGAGGTTGGATATTATTATTTAGTTACCACTGTTTTAGATATAACATGATTAAAATAAGTTTGTGTTTTAAAATTAGGAACTGTATGACAGTTTATTGAAAGAAGTGGATTTAAAGCGTCTGGAGGCACAAGAAAAATGGAGTAAAATTCAGACTATGTGGAAAGAACTGACTGATAAAGAGGAGGTTCAGTTAGCATTTACCTATGCAGAAGTTGGCGTGATAAGTGCTGTGAGTTGTTATATTTTAAATTGTGAATGTGCAGTAATGGTTGTGTATTGAAGTATGTATTTATTTTTTACTTAGATGGATACTCTAACATATCAACTGGAAATGCGACAAAAGGAAAAAAGCTTCAGATTAGAAGAGTTCATTAAAGAGCTGAGGAAAGAGATATCCGTGATTTGGGAGCAGTGTATGATCACCAGTGAAGAAAAATCTGAATTTAAAGAATTCTATATCGACGAGTTTACAGAACAAATGCTGGACATTCATACAGATGAGTTGAAAAGATGGCATATCTATCACAAGAAGAATCAAGAAATTTTGGCCAAAGTATGAATATTTACCTCTAAACTGCTGGTTAAATATCAACAATATAGTACTTTTTAAGCAGGTATATTCACTGAATAGATGTTGTAATTTAATGTAGATTAAAAAGAGAGAAGAGATGTGGACGAAGCTTAGAGAACTGGAAGCTCGTGCTGACGACCCTAATAGATTTGTTAATAGGTAAGTCATGAGAGTTTATCAGCTATTTTAGCCAGATTTAATGTTCAATTCGGTTGCATGAAATTTGATGTATTACATGATTTCTAGGGGAGGCGCTCTGTTGAAAGATCAAACCGTTCATAATCAAATAACTAAAAGCCTACCAAAGTTAGAAGCTGAACTGATAAAGCTAGCAGACAAATTTGAGAAGGAACATGGCAGAAAAATGACTATTCTAGGGCAGCAGATTCCATCCATGATTGACGAAGAATGGAAAAAGTTTAAAGCTGAAAAAACTGCAAGGAAACAATTACGAGTAAATCAAGAATCTAATACGATCCCACACAACAAGATTATCATGAGCAATACTAAAGCATCTCAGGTAACTGAATAATACTCTAATTACTGCTGGGAAATGAAATAATCTACTAAGAAGCTGTCGACTGTTTTTATATTATTAGATAAAATCAAGGCTTTCAATTATGCCTGTGTCGACAACGAGGCCATTGGAAAAGAGACCTGCACCTAAATCAGCAGCGAACCGTTCACCATTAAAAAAATGCTCCAAACTGTCATCACTAGAGTCTGTTGCAAGCGACCACAGCGAAAAGAATTGAATATAACTTTGATCGAAGTATTTGATAACATTATTACGCTTAAATCAAAAGATAAAATTGAATTGATAGTGTTAAAATTTGTACCTACAATAAGTCAGGAATTTTATGTTCACTAGAGAGATACTATACCTACAAATGTTTTACAGGGAATCATTTCGATAGAAGTCAATGTTGATATAAGCATTTTATTTTAGTGAAGTTTCATTGTAACAAGTATCAATGTTGATCTTTGTGTAAACTGTGAAGGATAGTTTTTAAATAAACAACTGACGCGTGTATTTTGCACATTAAATTAATTTGTGTTTCCTAGTTTTCTTTTACCCATATTGAAGTCGAAACGCATAATATACATTCTGCATATGAATTGTTTAAAAATTATTTAGTTGCTAGTTGCATGATAGGCAATTCTCTACCAAAACCTTCCTAAACCAAAAAATGGTTTTTTATTGCTATTTACGTCATGTCAGTTAAGTTAATATGAATCTCAATATCTACCAAAATATCCAGCAAGCATCATCCCCCTTTTGCATTTTAGCATTGTATTCTCTCTTTCTTTCCTAATCCTAATATATCTTGCTAGTATATCTATTGTGTTGTTCTGGTCCATTTAAACACGTAAGCATTAGTAAGCAAGCTGTGAACTCACGCTCACTGAGCTCCTTATTGAACACTAACTAAGCATTTAAGATAAGACAGACCATCTCGAAACCGGACTCCGCATAGACTCGAACAAGAAGTCACTGCACTGCCAAACAAGTCCAGTCGAAAGAAATGTTCTGTTTTTGCAACATCAAACAGCTTGCAGATCTTCCCCCTTGCTAACATTTCACGATTTCACCCTTTATCCCATCTCAGTTCTCAAAGCCAGTGCAGATGCTTCCACATCCACCGAACATGTAAGTGGACTCAGCTCAACTTGCTTGGGTTGCTTTCATCTAACATACAATACCTACCTATGCATACCTTACGCCTTAAGTTGAACCATGGTTCTCTTATCTCAGAGCATCATCATTTTTCGATCCAGTCTATATTGTGGTTGGTATGATGAACTGAAAATTTGACTAGTAAAAAACGCTCTTCCATTGTATGCATTCAGGAGGAAGGACTGTATAGCTGTTCGTAATATTAATATTATAATACACAGCAAAACACTGGCT
>JAQGAD010000417.1:0-39914 GCA_034696625.1 Isotomurus palustris | reverse complement strand
AGTTACAGTCGATATTTTAAAGATAATATTTTCGTTGTCATCGTATCTAGTTGCGCGACATATGGGACACCCTGTATATATATATTGTATCACGGAGAAAGTCTCGTTGTTGCGACGACGACATTTCCCAATACGGAGAAAGATTTCTCTCTTGGTCAGAGACACCCAAGCATATTTTTTCCTTCTGGCCTCCACGGAGAGACGAAGAAACCTGGAGAAGAGTATTCTCCAGTACTGGGCTTTATTTATTATACTTCGTGTGCCAATAATACCTCTGCTCTCTCCGTGAACAGGAGAGAGGCGAAATCATGATCCTGAGGGAAGTGAACGGACAAGTATTATTATTTAGTCAGTAGAGCTGAGATCACAAAATTGAGCCCAGTCAGTCGCACTTCAAGTGACAATTTGTCAAAGCGTCACACAAAAACCGAAACTTTCCTCAAAATTGTTTAAACTTGTGTGTGGAAGAGAGACTGTCAGGCTGCGACCAGCAAAGAACTCTATGATGGGGAATCGATAGTTTATAGGCAACCTGTTTCTTATTCTTCGGAAATCATTGGGTCGTCCCAGTGAGTAGGAATATCGGAGTGTGTGTAACAGAAGTGTAGGTATTTATATGTGGTATTTTTTTTCATACAAGTGTTTAATTAAGTAGAGGTGATTGAGAACAGCGGGAGGTATTTTAGGTGGGCTTCTTATTATGTAAATATGTAGTGTGGTCGAAGATGTGGTGAAGATACTGTGGAGTGTATATTGGGAATGGAGATTATGGATGATAACTTCATTTGTCTTGGGAGTTTTATGACGGGTTTCATTGATCGTGTGGGCCCTAAAGAGACAAGGTGTTTGAGACAAGTGAATCTTGTTAGGAAGCCCAACTGTCCGTGTAGTTAATGGGATCATTATAATGGAAGGGAAGAGAATGGGAGAGAGAGAAGGGAGAGTAGAAGCATGATGCAGGCTTCGTAAATTCGTAAATGGTGAAACTTGTGTAATTGTAAGTTGTGGTTGCTGACAAAGTCGTTTGTGCTAATGGGGGAGAAGGGTTAAGACACTAAGATTGACTGGAATGAATCGAGAAGTAAATGGATTGAATAATAATACGGCCATATGTAAAATCAAGTTCGTTAGCTAAATATTAATATGGTAAATGGCTGTTTTTGTGGAATTGGGGAGCAAATCCTAATAAGAGGTAACGAAGGATGCTTGACATCGAGAATGATGTCATTGTAGGTTTTTTAACGCAGAAGATTTGGAAGAACAAAGCAGACCGGTTTTCTTAACCCTCACTCACTCGTTATTGCTGATTAATATGATTGCAAAAAGTGCGAGTTGCTGTTGAATTACTCATCTTTGCTCACCAAATAAGCTATTCAAATGGACTATCATGTCCAACTTAATGATTGGGGTTGGTTTTGAGAGTCCTAGAGTTGGATCTGTTGTTCACTCGCTTGTTTGAGCGTATAAATAAGTGCATGGAATAATAATAAGAGTGCGGCAGATTTCAGGAGGAGCTGACGAGTGAGCCAGATTAGAGAAAACCTACCCTGAGATTCATCTCAGTGGCATGTGACCGATGTAAAAGTACTTGTGCTGCGGATGCCCACTCTTCTTCTTCTTCGTCTGAATAGTCTGAATCATGATACCATTATCACTCTTGTTAAGTATGCTCCAGTAGCCGGCATCTCTTTAATAACCCATCTGCATCTGCATCTTCTTCCTTTGGTGTGTAAGGAGAATATTTATAACGAGATGTAAAAGGAAAGAGAAGCTCTGGGGGATTCATGGGTAGCAAAACTAAAGCGCAGCATCTGATCACAAGAAGAACCGGACCATTTAAGGATTCCACATTGAGAAATATATTGAATGAAGTCGAGGGTATCATCATCAGCTACAAGAGTTCCTCCTATTATAGCTCATCATCAGTTGATCAAATAAATTGCAGTTGTTGGGATCCTCTAAGATTAATAGAGATTGACCATTAAAAGCTTTCCAGCACGAATATGTGTGCCCAGAGATCACCTTAGGAGTTAGAAGAAGCCATTATATTAGTATTATGTATGAATCTTTGTGCACCACACTCCATCAACCTGATTCCTCTCTCATCTCGGCTCTCCCTCTCTCTCTCTGTCATTTCCAGTCTCAAACATGGACAAGAATTCCTCATTCCTTTCGGAGGAAGGCAAGTGGAGAGCGAAGTATAAAGAAAATGTGGTTTTATTCTAAAACGAGAGAAGGGATGGGATTTGAAGAGATTGAAGGAGAGAGGAGGAACGATAGGATGATGGTAATCAGTCGGAGAGAGATGAAAATGTGAACATGCATTGCTGGTTAATGGCTCTAATGGACAATGAGTGCCTAACTAAACATTAAGTATTTGAGATTAGAAGAGTGAGTCTGAAACGCTTTAAGATTTGACAGATGGGGAGAGAAAAAAGAGGAGATGAGTGTATGGTACTTTTAACTGTGACTGCGCTGCGAGTATACCGGAGTATATTTAATGTGGATGGATTTCATTTTGTACCCTGTTATTACACACTGCTCAATCTATATAATCTTCCAGGGATTGTGATATTCATCTAACAATGCCGCACATCTGAATGGAAGGATGACTGATGATGGGTCATATTTAGACACAGGCCTTTTTTAACTCCTTATTGCCCTCTTCAATGGGCTCCTCGCTCTCTCTCTCCTTTTAACTGAGCAAACCTCTTCTTCCTTGTCTGATTACACCCGAGAGTTCTTCGTTCCCATCTAAACTCAATCGACAGATTACTTTTCTCCTTAATTGCATTAGATATTTTCTTTCGTCCCTACTCGATACACATTAGCGAGGCTTTTCTATGAACCACCACTCCATCCACACATAATGTACACTCTGTCAAAGGTGACTTACCCTTCCATTCACTCCCAATGTTATAATCTCTTAAATCACCTCTGCTGCTCTTCCTTTATCAATGAGAAAATTCAGCTTCTGTGTGCCACCTCACCTCGTTACCTTTTATTATTGTCGATTGTCGTGTATAGTCATTAAGCGTGCTGCCTTTAATAAAATTATACTTCCCCAATCTATTTCGTTGAGCTTACATAACTACATGACTAATATTACTTGCAACAAGACTGGGAGAAGGTTACAAGGTGTGTGTGTATTGTGTAGTACGGTGCATATAGTCAACATGAGACTTTTATCTATTGAATAGGTTTTAGGTTGTTGACTACCTAAAATGATTTTTCTCTGCCATTCAATCTCATTAGTGATTCAGTTGCATTCACCTAAAGGGACCTGAGTGTGTTGTGTACCTTTTCCACTCTGAATTAATCTTTTTACATTTCTTTTATTACGTGAAAGCTTGAGGCGATGACCATGAATTTGATCAAACTGAGTCAGTTGCGTCGTCGTTCAGTTTCAGAGTTCTGCTTACGATGCAACAACTTAGGTTTTATTTATTAAGTGTTCATTCTCATTCATGATGATACTGACTACTGTGACTACCAACTACTGACAATTTTTTGTTTTCAGAGCAGCTAAATTGGATGAAGCTCGTCCTTGGTCGATGACAGGAGAATAAACGGATGGTTTTCTTAAGTAACTGAAGGAGGATAATAAGGAACTAAATTCAAACATTGTGGATAAGATTTATTGTTGGGCAACAACTGCGACACACGCAATAATCAAGTGACTACGAATACAGACAGTTCGTTTTAGAAAGTGATGAGTCAATTAAATTATGTGTGACGTGAAAGAGTGACGTACAAGTGATTGGAGGACAGTAAAAATGAAGAGGAGCGTTGTGAAAACAAACGAAGTTACAGAGTAGATTCATAAATTATAAGACTAAGCGGGTTACTGCCCGCCCGTTGTAGACGGATTTTTGTAAGTAGAAAGTAAATCTTGTGAGGTGACGAATAGTGAGGATGGATGAGCTGACGATGGAAGGATTGACACCTGCGGAGGGTCACTTTCCCCACCACCACAAAAGCAGGAAGACACCAAGTCCAGTTATGTTGAGTAATGGGATATCGTCGCCATCAGAGCAGAGTGATATGTCGATGGACTTGACGATAAGTCCGTTTGAAACGAAGAGCAGAATGTGTCCGAGTCCTTTTTCTCCAATTCTAAGAAGTTCATGGCATCCTCATCATTATTCTAAGCTTCCGATTTTCCCGACACCGTTTGGGATAAAAGATATTCTGATGTGGGGCTCTTCGCAATCTGATGTCGACGGAGGAGGAGGAGGTGGTGGTGGTGGAGAGCCAGGCTCAGCAGAACTGATGGAAACGGATGCGAAAGAAGAATCGGTGGAGGAGGACGTTAAGGTGAAGGGAGATGAAGAAATGGGCTCTGAATCTTCGTCACCTCCATTAAGCCCAGAGCCTCTCTCCTTTGAATCAGATGAACCTTTGAATTTGACTGTGGGAAAGCGTGAGATATCAGGATCCCCTTCGGACACACCAACTCTCCCGGACGAGACGAACAATAACCAACTCTCAAACGGGAGTGAAACTCACTTTACAGCGAATCGTCCTTTTATCAGAGATAAATCGCCAACAGCTGCCCTTCTGCCAAATAACGTAATCATTCCAAAAGTAAAACCTCCAAAGACTCCAGTCTCCGCTGTAAAAAATGGTACAGCCAAAAACTCATCCAAAGGTAAAGATCAATCTTATTAAACGAATCCTCCTTAAGTGAAACTCACTCTCAATCTATCCTTCCTTAGCATCGCCTCACACATTCCTTGTTCTCCCAAGAATAGTGTGACTCAGTCTCTCACTATCATTTCCCTATCTCAGTATTACTTTTAGTTAGTTCCTTTCCTTTCTGTCTGTGTGACTCTTCTAGTTGGAATATTCATAAGGCTGTCACAAGGCAGTCGAACGCAGTGTCAGTCACTCACACTTATCCTCATGTCATGATGACTCCGTTACTAGAGGAAGTAATAAAAATAGGGGAAATAATCGATTTCTGCATTTCTCACTCATTAGTGATAGCAATGATGGACTGGAAGAGTCAAACTGGCAGCTCTAGATAGATACATGATAGATACACACATACTGCTAATCACATTCAAAGTACTCGTGTATGAAACTAGTCATCCACAATTAGAACATTAACACAAATGGTGTGCAAGAACACTGAGCATTTAGTTGAGAGTTTATACTGTATAGTGCTGAGGGAAGTTGTGTGTACATCAAAAATACTTTCTCTGTGGAAAGAATTAAAGAATTAGTTATCACTCTCGGAGGAGAGATATATTTAAATGTCATTGGCAAACACTCATTAAGGAGTGTTGTTGTTTAGTTTAAACTGTATGCGATGAGAGTTAAACGAAATGAAAGTTTGGAGACTTGCCCATCCCATGATATGTTCAATTGGAATCTCCGTTATTATGAGACAGAGTTGACTGGCACGTATGTTCTCAACCTCCTCACTCAATCTGCTCCGGTCTCTCAGCAAGTCCTATAAACGAATTTATGAGCAATTTCAGGCCGAGCCTTGTGTAAACTAGTAAACTTGGGCCTGAATGAGGTAAAGCATCAAAGCATCAAAGCATGAGCGAAGGAGTATCGTGTGCATTCATTAATTTACCCGATAAATTTAATCACACCGAATGCAGGGTGAAAGTTTCCGTGCGTCTTTGTAATAACTTTGTTTTTTGAATTGTGTTCCGATGGGTATAGGTTGTGGTGCAATAAACCTGAAGACAGGGAATAAGCGGAAGTCGAAAGAAAGCGGTGGTGGAAATGGGCCGAAAGCGTTAGTGGTGGACACTAGCAGCAGTCGCTCAGAGTCTGGAACCCCTTTGAACAGCATGTTGTCTCCTGGGCTGGAAAGTGGATCTTCATCGGACAAGAAGCGGAAGAAAGCGAGGACAACGTTTACAGGGAAACAGATCTACGAGTTGGAGAGGCAGTTTGAAATTAAGAAATATTTATCAAGCAGCGAACGGTCGGAGATGGCTCGGCTCCTCAGCGTTACTGAGACTCAAGTGAGACTTCTTGTTTGCACTTTATGATATCTTTAGAGTTTAGTTTAGTGTGTGTGTGTGTGTGTGTAGCATTTATGGGACTCGCTGTTCTCTACACGAGGGAATGAATACATTGAAGCGTATAAAAGGAGGACTTGTGTTTTCCACACAGTAAACTCCAGTGTCTCTCGCTTTCAAGCATCGGTTAATACGAGTGAAAAACATTTTCCGTATTCTTTCTGTGACATATGCAGTGCTAACCATTTACTGAATGCTGGCTGCACACACTTTATGCTTTATGTGTGTAGAGTGTACCAACCAGCCAAATAGCTGAGAGGATGACGAATAGGGGACTCCTCTAAGAGTCTCTGCTCTATATAATATTGTGTATGTATCTGATGATATCTCCCCGTTCATTTTCTCTCATCATTTCTACGAACAGTTTCTCTCCCTCCTTTCCTACAACATTATTCTTACTTCCTTTCGGTAGAGTCACCCAACATTGGGATTTCCTTCGTCTCACTCGATCTTTCTTTTTGCCCGATTTTTACACAGTTCCGTTTTGGGAATGTGGAGATGAACATTTTTCTTTCTTACTTAAACATCCATTGAGGAAGAAGGAAGGCTAGTGCTCGCGTAGGCTGACACTAAAGTACAACTTGACATTTCTCCCCGTTATGCAAGTGTGTTCTACTTGGGTGGATCTTTTTGTCATTCCCATTTGCCATGTAATGATCCGCTTATGTGTATGTCGGTTTAAGTGTTTAAATTGAATGGATATGCAGAGAGAAAACCGTTTTAGGTGACTCATTCGGAGTTTTCGGAGTACTCAGAGTTCTCGGAGTTTCGGAGATTGTGAATGCATACATTGTCAGTACTGCTGTCAGGTCTTAAGTACTCTGTAGCTCAGAGTTGATGGAAAAATCTGAATCTCCGGTGATTGATTTGAAGTTGGAAACTTTCTCTTTGGCTGCAGAGTAGGGAGTTCATCATAAGTTCATGTAATAATATGGACTTGGAACTTGGAGCTATTGGATTGGAAGCCTATACGGGTTCTTCTCTGGACTCTCTCTCTCTCAGAGTTTCTCACCGGGTTTTCCTGGAATATTGGCTTATACTGCCGTCTAGTTCAAAAACGACGTGAGCTTATAGCCACATTAATCCACCATTTGAGTAGGTTTCGTTTTTATAGCATCGGAGAGAGAAGAGAGAACAAGTTGGGTGAAAAAATGAGAATTGTTTCATGTCCTTTTACTTGTGAGCTGTGTTTGTACTTCTCCTGGCTTCTTTTGTGAGCTGTTGGCTATAAGCACTCTCTCTCTCTATCTCAGTCCCATCCGGCGTACAATGTTATCTCAAACCAATTTGTCACGAACGAAACTCAACTGTCGAGTTTTACAAAGTTGCAAGCCAAACCAACTTTTTACGACGCGTTGTGCAGTTTGATTCAACTTTTTTTAACTTGGAATGCTGTCTTGAGTCTTGTGTTTGTGTGTGAGTAGAAGTCGCTGTTAGGATCAAGTAATGCACTGCAATGCGAGTTACACTAATATTACTCAAAAGCCTTTCTTCTTCTTCTTCTTCGTCGTCCTCACTTCTATCGTCATTCGAATCGTGTGTGTGCGGTAGTGTTGAGTAAATGGTTTCCACTAAAGTTACTCGCAGTTTCCCTGACTTCTTTTTCTTTTCCTCACCTCATTATTCCTCCGAGGTTAAGTAGCTCTAGCTGCTCCCGCTGTACACTCTTAGGGGAAAGTATACTTTCTCCTAATCTCTATTCCATCATTCAATCAACGTACGCGGTCCGTTGTTTGTCCCAATCTTCTCCTCCTCAAAGTTCTAGCAACCTAAGAGGGAGGAAGGTTCTCACTAAAATTAGCATCTCATCATCACGTCGTTCTTCTTCTTCCGTTTTATGTTTACTTTTGTGTGGAGGAAGCTTTGTCTGTTATTTCCACCAGTATGACTTTTTACACTTACTCTATTCCCAGTTGTATAATGTGAGCATTAATCTTCGTGGAAATAAGGAGACAGACTTGAGTGGTCGGTTGAAGCAAAAATTAGTTTGATGTGCTGCTGTGAAGTGTGTGTGTGTATTGCATGAGATGCGAGGGACGAATGAGGAAAGGATTTGTTTGTGAGTATTAAAGAGAGAAAGGGTAAGTATAAAGAGGGAAAGTATATTATAGGAAGGAAGGAGGCTGATCAGAACTGTGCCTAGGAGAAGGAGAGAAATGTTTGAGAGTTGTTAAATATTCGATCGGGACTGGTGGTGGTGGTGGATGTATCATCTCGCGTACGTGCTTAACTGAGTGTAATATCCTTGAGTGGAGGAGAGAAGACTGGTACATTATTCCTGGGGAAATGTCAATGGATTTGTTTGAGAAATGGTTGTTTCAGGAGGAGGAACGAAAGGACAAAATGCTTGTCATTTGACGACGAATGTGATAGAGGAGATGGGTCTTGTTTCCCTCATACGTATAAATCCTTGTCTTTTTTGAAAGACCAGCTAGTGCTCAGCAGCAGCAGCACACTGCGGAGTCATCGGTTTCAAGTCGATATGATTCATGATGGATTTCCAGCCAAGAGGGATGCATCACCACGCTGGCTCCCTGGATGAGCTTTCTTTTATTTCTCGGCCTCCATCTCCTTTGGCTGATTCCCAGCACCACCAAAGCCACTCCTGGAAATGCAAAGAAACTCGTGGAAACTACCGCACACTGTCCGTGTACTGTCCTCCTCCAGTCTATTGAGTCTATACTTCCTGCTCCTGGAAAGTAGGCAAAGTCAGGAGAGCCTTTTTCTTAGACTTCTTCTTGTTCCGTATCAGAAGAAGAAAGTTTTGTCGTGTCACACTGAGGCTGCTGCTGCTACTGCTGCTGCTGCTGCTCCCGTTATAAAATGAGGACTACTCCTTCTTCACTTTCCTCGAGATTATTTGAGACTGTATAGATGAGTAGTGTGTACGTCTGTCGTCGTCTCTTCCGAAATTGCTTCACCATCCAACTCTTCTTCTCTTCACTTGACATAAGATACTTACTTAAGTATCAACTGTATGTTTCATCATATTATACTTTTTGATCGATTCCAGGCACACACCAACAGAAATTTATTATTCGTTCTATCTCTCAATCTTCGAGTGACGCAGGGGACCTTTCTATCTCTCTATCTCTCTACCTACACACACATTACATACATATTTATATGCCAGATACATATGTACTGAATAGCTCTCCTTCCTGATGTATATCCTTAATCCCCTGCGACATGGTTCACGAAATAAACTAGGCCCAGCTCGAAGCTTCATTGATTTCTCTGAATTATCCCCAGTTGATGTCAGCCCAGCAGTTTGTTTTGATCTGAGACAAATTAGTTTTCAATGCTGTTACTTCACATTTATGTTTTCATTAAAAGTCGATAAAGTAGGAGGAGAGGTTGTCTTCTGTGACTGGCTTCTTCTTTCTCTTCACTCGGCTTGGAGGAAGAAGGAAGTTAAGTGTATCTGCTGCTGCGAGTGCCTTGGCTGTGTGTGTGTCTTTATGAAGACAAGTTGGGGATTCCGTGTGGGTGGTGGTGGTGGAAGTTATGAAGTTAAGAGAGATGAGAGTGAGCCAATGTAGAATATCTTCTAAGTACATAAACCAGGTTGTTTAAAAACATCTTAGGGTAGAGTTTAAAGGCGGGTAATAGTTGTGAGAGGAGGTTGTGGAGGAGCCGTATTGTTCTTCGTAGGGAAAATGTAATGATGGAGGACAAAAAGTAAGTGTGAGCAAGCGATAACTAAGTTATGAAAGTAGTTTTAGGAAGGCAATATGGTGGAATGAAGAAGACGATGAGAGACAGAGAGAGAGAGAGGGGAAGACCGGAAAAGTAGGAAGTGCCTTAAAGTGAAAGAAACCGAAGAAAGCTTAAGAGCGAAGAGAGAGAGAGAGACTCCGGGTGAAATACGTAATAAGGAGGCAGTTGTGGAAATTACGCGACTGAGATGAGGTTTATGCAGAGCTTGAGGGAGTTGCTAGTGTTCGCTGCTGGTTTAGAGTCTGTAGGGATGGAATGAGAATCATTTCTATTATGAAAATGTAGAGTAGATTGTAGAAGAGGTCTAATAGGAGATGAGATGAGAGGGGCATCGGCACAGGCGGTTGCACAGTTGAAGATGAGCTCGCAGTATGAAGAAAGAAGCATCATCACGAGAGAGAGATGAGAGACAGGAGAGAGAGTCTACGTGAACTGTCGACAACATTAGGAAAGGGACTCGGGAAATAGAGAAAGCTTCTCCTTATTTAAACAAATTAGATATGAAAGTTGAGAGAGTTAGAGAATTTGATCCAGCTTTCTGAAATAACATATAGGAGTTTCTTCTTTGGCTCCTCCGTTTATCGTGGCCCATAAAGGAGTCCTTACTTTTTCAATAATAACGAGAGAGACTCTCTCACGAATGAGGAAGGCGTAGGTTGGGAGATGTGTGTAGGGAATGTGTAGGGATGGATGATTATGATGATGTGATGAAGAATGGAGCTTTGTCCTCCACTAAGCGACTCTCTCCTCGTACTTTCGGTCTTTCGTACTTTCCCATTCAAAAGGAGAGAAAACATAAGCCAACGAGATGGTTCCCTATTTGCTATTACTTTAGTTTACTTGTGTGGTGTGTCCACAATGCTCTCTCATGAATCCATGGCACATCGTTCATCCTTGTCGTGTAGTAGTTGTTGGGAATGATATTTAGACGAGAGAGAGAGAGAGAGAGACTAGGAATATGAGGAGTAGTGTTGGAGCATAATGCATGAAATATGTATGGAGAAAGAGAGATGTGATGAACTGTGTGGAAGGTTCCTATTGCTGCTGCTGCTGCTGCTTTTGTATAAATTCCCATACCTTATATACCTACATTCGTGGGTTTAGTAGTTTGTGTAAAATGAATATTTCTCCGCTTTCCCTTCACATCTTCGAGGAGGGGTTCGCTATCGACAAAATAAAGGAAGCGTGTCAGCGCAATCTATAGAAACACCGCATTTTCGTGGTATACGCTCAAGTTTTGCTTCTTGTGCCCAACGGCAGATTTCCGTTCCATCTCATTCTATTGATTCATTCCCATGTGAATCCTTCGTCTGCTCACTCACTCCCTTACATAGCCACTAACTTGCTCTGTATATCACTATTATATAAGTAGTGTCTATAGATGAACCACCACAATTGCTTATGACCGGGCCTCGATCTCTATCTCTGCAACTTACGTGGCATTTCCTCGCTCTGCGTCTTCACGAAATGATCGTTTCAATCTCTTCCTTTATCTATGTAGGTTACACAACTAAAGATCCTTTCGCGATCATCTCGCAACAATTCATTCGACCTTACTTGATCACATAATAGTTCTCACCACTTGTTTACTGCAGCAGTCTCCACGCAACTCTCTGACTTTCTCCGTACTAATAGAGGTACTTTCTGTGACCTTCATCTCTTCTAGATATACGCTCACCTTCTCTATTCTGTGTCATTAAGTATACGCTACAGTAGAGTTTTTGAGGATAGGCCTAAAGAGAGAGACACACACACTTACTGCCGGTGGGTGGAGAAAGCAGTGATGATAGATGCGCATTTTAGTGTGTGAGAAAGTATTTTTTGTGAGTGCAATTGAACGTTTAATTCAGGAGAATGTGTGTTTGAAGGAAGAGGAAGGTTGTATATAGTTAAGTTGGGGGTGATGAAGACTGGCTTGGGATTAAATGGTCTCACGTGGGATTGGGATAAGAGTCATCTCTCTACTCTTTCTGGTCCCTTGTAAACTGGTGCGACTGGGTGGGTAGCTATTGGCTGTTTTTGGGAAGCAAAGTGCAAATAGGAGAGACCGCATGAACAACGTAATGCATGTTGACTGTAATCAAGCGGAAAATCTTGAGCCTCGGCAGCTTTTCCTTCCTACATCCATTCCATCCTGTCACGGTCCACCCGACTCAAAAGGAGAGAGTATTATCGCAACCAGCAACGACTATATAATGTAGGCTATCATTCCCACAGACAGTCCCACTCCACAACTGCTTTCCCTTCAATTTACACTCACACACACAGTCTTTCCTTGGCTTCTTCATCCTATAAACTCTCAAGAAGATCCTTTCACCTATTGTTCGTTGTACACTCGATCCGCTTATTACGACACGACGACTCTCCTTATCCCAACAAAGTAGCCCGTCTTCTCTACTAAACGTTATTAACCTTTAATAACTCCATTCGCCTCTACTCAGGAAAGTAATCATGACCAACATGCCCACTTTCTTGGGAAACAAGAGAGCTCCAAAGGAAAATGCAACCTCTTAGACCTCTTTACTCTTTGCAATCGTCGCGGTAACTTGTTAAGGACTTGGGTGAATCTATTTTATCTGTTGACTAATGCACACACACACTTTGGTGTGTTGGAGCCGTGTGGAATCGAAATTTGTACTTAAAGGCACAGCCACGGAGCACTCCAGGTGGTGTAAGCTGAATTCGTTACGTGTATGTATCAATGATGTGTATTCATTCAGTAAGGAAGGGTGACTCGGTGTCTTAGTAAGAAAAAAACTGAACCACCAATAGAGAATTTAAATGAATTTAGACTAAGCTCAGGCTTATTCTCCCAGTTAATTTAGGTAGGCGCAGTGAGAACGGAAGGAATTGATGTATATGACCAATAGAGCTAATAATAGTTTTCCCTTTCCTCGAGTATATTAAACGAGCTAGAGGAGAGAGAGAGAGAGGAGAGATAGCGAAAGCGTTTGACGAAAGAAAAGGGAAAGTAACTTTTACACATGAAACATGTCAATCCATCCTTTGCTCTCATCTCATGAATCTCACATGAGATTCGCTTTCGCTCTGATGCTCCCCTCTCCTCTCTGTAGCCGTCTTCATCAGGCTAATAGAATACAATCTGCTACCACCGACTATATGTAATATATATTATCTTGGATATATATCCGTTGTGCACACAGAACAGGAGAGTAGCTACATGCAACCTCAGGACAAGTTCCCCAGGCTTATCGTCTCTCGTAACAAGATAAGGAAGAAGAGAGAAAGTTAGAAGTAAATAAAAAAGGCTACACAATCGCATTCGTGTATTTATAATAAATTTGCTCCATTAAGGAGAGAGAGAACTGACTTTTGAATGAAGGAATGAAGGAATGATTGAAGGAGGAATTGGAGGAGAAGTGACAATCTTATTGATGAATGGAGAAGAGGCATGAGATTATGAGATGATGGAGGGAGGGAGGGAGTGTGTAGTAAATGTTTGTGGAATAAGTGAGAATCCCAGTGCACTCATGTGTCATATCGCCCATGAATTCCCGTCTTTTAGTGAGCTCAGTCATTTTAGGAGGAGAAAGTTCACGAGATGTGGGAATTACTCGTAGGCTTTATTCTCAGTTGTAAGATTTAAGTGGGGAAGGACTCGAAGGACTATGTCTTCTTCTTCTGGGTGAAATACTGTGAGGAATATGGAGTGGAGCATCGGAGATAGTTGAGGGACAAATGCTCTTCAATAAGATTTATGGATGAATGAAGAGGTATGGATGGAACGGGGAAAGTCAGGTGGTGTTGTTTAGTTTTAGTAGCTATAGTAGGAGATATGGAGGAAGGTAAAAAAGTGTGAGGATGTTTTTGGACTTGGTGGGAAGGAAGGAAGAAGGAAGGCTTCTTAAAGACCTTATATGAGAATAAGAAGTATTTATTATATGGAGGGAATAAAACATTGATTGAGTAATGGGAATCATGATGATGACAGAAATATGAGGCGGTCGTTCTTGTTAGCTTTTTTGGATAGTTTTGGATCTTAGGATGGCATAGCAGCACTTTGTAGATAATAAGTATTACTGGTGGTGGTGGTGGTGTGAGGGAGACAGGCGGACGGAGTTAGGAGAGGATATGTTATGAGGAGTTCTTCTAAGAGATGCTATTTATTTTGTCAAGTAATCGTATTTGGGATATGTATCTGTCTCTATCTCTTGGCCTTGTGTGTGTGTGTGTAGGTAAGGGGAGTAAAACACTCGGAGAAAGTTTTTGATGGATCTGAACACTTCTTGTGGAGTTGTGTGTAAGCGGCTATAGCTATAGGGAAGTGAGATAGATGTATTTATTTTGGAGAGAAGGAAGGATTGGGAGATGAGATGGAGAGCTCGTGGCAGTTTTGGTTGTTGTATAGGAATAAAAGTGAGTAGGACGGTGGATTTAAAAAATGAAAGAGGGAGTGAAGGAGATGTGGCCGTTAGCATTGTGTATTAGAAGAAAAGGGCAATGGGAAGTGGAAAAGAGGAGACGATCGATTGATCTATACAGTCGCTTACATTTATTATGTTGGCAAGAAAAGAGTTGGCCAAAAGCTACGATTTTTCCTTTGGGACTTCTTAGGCACATTTCTCCAGGTCCTCGTGTGTGTGTGTCGCGCATCTCTCTCCTCGTTTCAGTCGTTTCTCCAATTCAACAACACACTCGATCTCCTCCTGCCCTCCTGCTTCTCCTCACTTATTTTCCTACAAATATTTCAAATATATACCTACGTACGTATGTATTCTTAACTCGAGCGTGTACATCATTTAGAGAGAGAGAGAGAGGATCTTCATCCTTTGTGTCCGCAATGATATATTCCCTTCATCTTTCATTCCTCCAAGATTCACCTGACGTCCATTGTGGCTGGGGTTTGCCTCCAGAGGTTCCTTCCTTCTCCATACGACTCATTATTGCACAAGCCGTCTTTTTTGTTTGGAGAGGTGAAGTAGGTTGGGTGAAAGTATAAAATAATTTTGCTATGCAGTCTCCACCGACCGAATAGCTTAATGAGGTGAATTACGTAAGAGAGAGATTTTGGACTTGGAGTCACACGGCAAGAATTGTCTGAAAAAGGGAGAAAGGAAGGTTGGCTTGATTTAATGCATTTTGATGGGCCAAGAAGACATTATTTGTGGAGGAGGGTGCAAGTCCAGAGGAAATAAACTCACACGACTCAGAGATGCTCTCCTCCTTCCTTAAAACTCTCTCTGAGCCACAAGAAGCCCCAATGGTCTTCGGTAGTCTTTTTTGGGCATCTCTCCTGCCTTCCTTTCTACACTCCTTTCTCTCTTTTATTTAAGTGTGTGTGTGTGTATGCTTTCTCAAACACCTCCTTTAAACAGATACATTTCTTAATTAAGCTTACTCACTCACTCGGAGTCACATCCCCTATGTATGTGAAATATTTGTATGTTGAAGCTATTCTGAGTTTATGCATACAGCCGTGTTTGCGTGTGTATATTGAAGCTGTTTGTTTTAATTTTAACTGATGACTTGGCACACCTATGCACCATTTAACTTGTTCCGTGTCTGTCAGTCTTCATTCACCGTTTTGCATGGGACTTGGAGTAGTACTCAATGATTTGTTACTCTTCGGATTGCATTTGATCTTTTTTGCGTGGTTTTTATTGATCGCTTGACGATTGTATATTTATGGTTACTTAAGTGGCAGAGGTAATGGAAAATACGATAGGGAGCTTCTGGCATTAATTAGTTCTATGGATGAAGAGAGGGGTGATTGATTGTGTGACTTGGTGGTTAACTGAGTTGTTTTATTGTTGCAGGTAAAGATTTGGTTCCAAAACCGACGGACAAAGTGGAAGAAGCAGGACAACATAAGCAACGCGGAGGCCGCAGAGCATAAAGTGATGGCGACGAAATCTGGAGGAGGGTCGAAACGAGAGAAGCATGGGAGCAAGTCGAAGTCAAGTGGAGTCGACGGAGATAAGACTAAGTCGGGATTCACATTGAACATTCCTGGGACATCGGAGTGCAGTCTGAGTATTTCTGGGAGTATGGATTCGAGTGACGACCGGTCGCATGGATCAGAGTTGAGTAACGACGGAACGACTTCTGAAGGTGGACTGTCAGAGTGTCGAAGCAAAGGTGCGACTCCAGCGCTAGACGAATCGTCGAGTTTGGCCCAACTCCTTCAGCAACACAAGCAATCGATTTTGTCGTCATCTCTGGCGTCGAGTAACTCTACGCTCACCACTCTCCTAAGTAGTCAATCAACCTTAGGCCCGGCGTTATCCCCATTTAGCTTACATTCCCCGAAGGAGTCAGAGAAGGAAGGATTATGTCGGAGTCCTTCAATCTCCATTCCTCGACTCCCTTTGTCCTCGACAGCAATGAACCTGGGGACAATCGTTGGAAACAAAACGTCCCGAAACAACTCCTCTTCTGTCTACGAGGACCCGGAGTTCACGAGTTCCAATTCAAAGCCGTCCTCGCCTGAAGAGACTCCAACAGCCGTGCTGAACTTTGGGTTGGAGCACCTCAACAGCGCCAGTCTCATCCACCAAGACGGCTCGAAGGAGTGTGAAACAATTAACGAGAACGTGCCGGAGAAAGGAGATGCAGGGACGATGAGTGAGGAGAGGGAGATGAAAGTGCTGTCCGAGCAAACAGTCGCTGCTTCCAAGTCTGAAGACAATTCGGAGAACAAAGCTCCCTCAACTTCAACGAATGAATCATCAAGCTAATGCCAATTCAATCTTGTCAGTAATCATATCGTAGAGCTATAGTTTTTCATTCAGAGAAATCGACTCTCACACAGACAGTACAGGGATTTATTTATACAAACACTTAGAAGTATTTAGGAGAGAAGAAGAGGAGTTGAGGAGAAAGTAGAGAGCCTGTGAGTCTCGTAGAGAGTGTTTCCATAAGGAGACTCGACTTCACTAAATTCTATCTGACGCCCTCGGGTCAATCTCTCAATGTAGCCATTGTGATTATATCAAAGTATATTATATATAAAAATATATTATACATTATAACTCGTGTTCTCAGTTTCATCTCCGTGTGTAACATGCCAAAAGTTGTGTGTGTAGCCAAGTTTCGTCAATCGTACCATCATGTACCTTTAAAGTATAACGCAGCTGCTGAAGTCAAGTAAATATATATATAATTAATATAATATATATTCATTAATTAATTACGTATACGTTGTACGTGTTAAACAACTACATCAACTTCATTCGAATTACTAGACTTACTCTAATTATTTCGTACTCACCTAAGACGAACTGTAAAATGCCATCATGTGATCAATTATTAAATCCAGTGTAATAATTCTATCGAATTCTGACTTCGTGTGAGAATTTTACAGAGCGCTGTCTTTATTCATCCCATAAATGCATAAGAGATATTTTTTAATGCAAATTATAACACACGAGTTCTTACAACATAGAGCGAGAGAGCTCAAATTCGCTTTGACTTTCACATAACTGCGTTTTTACTTGCAACATAATTAAACTATTCTACAACAATATAATGTGAAACATGAGGTTTTTTGGAATGCGTCTATATTTTAACGTATAATGCGTAATAATTAATTAATTAACATCACATGTCTGGATCAGAAGATCAGAACGAAGTGTAGTGTAGCAGCAGGAGAGCAGAAGATCGGAAAAAGTTGTGAACCAGAAGTTCTGCAACACACAAACTACAAACTGCGTTGACTGGGATCAATTAAAATGTTTTGACTTTCGTAATGAAACGATATTTTCACTCTGAAGATTCACCGCACAGTCTCAAAAAAACCCTGAACAATTTCTGTTTCAAAGAAAAGAAATGGGCATTCACGGGGTACCCAGTCGCACAACCCTTTTACACCTTTACGTATTAAAGTTTTTAGTATTTACGGATGAGTTTGTCCATCTGTTCCGCGATCACTTTGTGTGTAGAATTAATGTATGACAAATTTGCGAAAATTGGGGAACGACGACGGACGTGTACGTCCATCCACACTAAATTGACCTGTTTGTTTCTTTTCATCGTGTGTTAAATAGGAACTCGGTACTTCTAATGCGATTGACACAGAGTATATATAAGTTGCTACTACACACTACAATTTCTCCCTTAGTGGTTACAAAATCAGTGGAACCAAACTAAGGGCTTTACCTTGTATGTTTTCGAAGTTAATTAATTATTAAGTTAGTATGAAAAATAGGTTAATTACAAGGAAATGTCAGTTGAAAGCTCTACCGGAAAATTTAATAGGGTGATTAGCTGCTAACAATTAGGATGACCATAACATCCATTATGTCATTATGAGTTTTCTGTTGGTAAATACAACTACACACATCCTTATCCAGCACAATTCACATTTCGGTGCAAAAATACCTCGTAGACTAATCAGATTCATTCTAAATTACTAACTAGGCTTTACCACTAGATGAATTTTATAATTACAGACAACTACTTATCACATATGTTAAATATACATTCATATGAATAGACACATAATATGAAGACGTATATACTTTTAGTTTTAAAAACATGAGTTGAGTGCAGAGTTATAGCTCTTTAAGAAATAGAAAAAATTTAGCACTGACCTAAGAAGTTGGCGTAGAAAACAAGAGAGAAGCAACTATACGTACAGTTTTAGTTTACTTCCGGAATCCAGAGTTCTATGCACATTGACCACATTTATTAATTACGCTGTCTGTTCGCAGCAGTTCCATACTATACCATGAGAATTTAGACATTAGCTAGCACAATGCTACCTAACATTGTAAGAATTTAAAATATCAGTCCCAATGTAATCGATTGACGTAGGTAAGAGTAGAGTAGGTTTTCCATAAGTTGGTGAATCGTGTTAGTGTGTTTCTTGTTCAGCACCACGAGAAGATTGGACTCTCGTACTGGAATCGCTGCTTAAAGTTATCGCTGATTGTTCTCAGTCGACCTCCATTCATGTTAACGTTGGTGTCAGTAGATCTTTAAGGAGAATTGTGTGTCAGTACGAAGTTTAAGTAATGTTAAAAATCTATATGGATCTGTGTATAGTACCTTTCAATAATTACAGAAGGCATTTGGACCAACTGAACGGGGCTCCTCCCATCCTTCAGCGCCTGATTCAAGTTCAAAATCTGGCCTCTCAGAACTCCCATCTGCTTCTCGAATACATTTCTGTCGAAACCTCTATCTTGCTGCAAGTTGAAATCCACAGCATTAGATTAAAATAATTAAAACTGCAATAGAATTTCAGATTTACACAATTACCTTAAATAGCAGGTACAAATCATCACACAAATCCTGAACAAAGCTCAAATCCGAAGTCTTTGGCAGGACCATATCTTTTATTTCTTTGCTGAATGGGACTTTAGCGTACGGCAGCCAAGCCCAATGGTAAGGATAAGCACGCCATGAGTCTGGATGTTTGAAGGGAAATGCGAGTCCATTATCAATAGCAGCAACTTTAATTTCAGGTGGCTTAACGATGGTCCATTCCTGTAACAGTAACGCCTGTAGAGTCAAAGTTTATAATAAAGAATTCAAGTATTTCTAAGGTGCTGATCAAGACTCACGGCCTCGGAGTTGTCTTTCACCACATCAGGTTTCTCGTATTTTATCAGCCAATTATCATTTCCTCTGTCAGTATTTCGAATTATATAATCCAGAACCACCAAGCATTGAAACTGAAATAAGAATTGTGTCGTAACGGCTTCAGGTAATGGTTCTGTTTCGAATCGCCGCAGCCAGTAATCTGCATCTTTGTATCCCTCCACGAAAAATTGAAAAGATCCAGTCTGAAAATACGAAAAATATTAAGGAACAGCTCTCGGAATATACGAAACGACTATTTCAACCACAAGGGACTGGCATACCTTAGGGGGCAACCCGATACGGTGGAAACGACGACCTAATGAAGGAAACCTCTCGAGGACGGCTCGCTTAGCCCTGGCTTTCTCCCGATCGATTCTAACGTAATTGAAGGTTTCACTCACGAGTTTTACTACCTATAATAACAGAAGATAAAACTGGGAGTGAAGTATCTGTCTTTTTTTGTTAACTACGCTTTAAATCATGAAATCAGCTTACCCTCGTCTTCGGAACAATGTTTAATCCTAATTTGGCATCGACAAGAGAAGCTCCGGCCTCCGACAAGTAACCTTGATTCGGAACCAAACACGATCGACCGAAACAACAAGGACAACACAGCTTGTGCAACCACTTAGTCCATTTCGGATTAAGTCGTCCATATGGTTCCTCATCTTTTGGCTTGAAAACTGCTATTGTTTTCTAAATGCAGAGTAATGAAAACATAAGCCTCCGATATTACTAATTGTTACACACTGATGCTGACAAAAAGTTCACTCACTCCAGTCGGATTTTTGACAAAGTAAGATCCAGAAGAGCCTTGGTAAATTCTCTCAGGAAGAACACTGCAGTCGATGGCTAGTTCTGCTTGCCTGACCAACTCAGCGAACACTGGATCATCTGCAATTACATTGGGATTGAAAATAGTAAATGGGCTAAGTGAATCTTCTTCTTGTGCACAAGGATTCAACATCTTGAGTTAATATTTTGATATCTGAGTGTCACAAAAGTTTAACGAGGAGTAATCGAAGAAAACACTTTCCTACGATGAACGTCTTTAAGTAGCACAGAACACTAACGAACTTTAAGAATAAGAAAATACACTGGGAAACAAAAAAATAATAGAAGAATAGTCGTCGTCCATGTTTTGAGCTCAGAGTAAATTGAATTGGTTTCCTCGTACGCCTGTCTGCTCGAACTGTCAAAGGCTGAACTTAGCTTTAGTCACAGATAAGTTTATTAGTATGTTAGAACAGTCAACAGCACGCAAAACCACGAAACTCAATACTCAATTGGTTATCCTTTAGTTGAGCAATCCTATTTCCCATTTAAGTAGCCAACTTGCCAACTTATACTCACTTTATTCATCCTGAATACGTCACTCTGTACACTCAGAACTCGAATTCCAGTATATGCGAAACACTGTTTGAATAGGCAGGGGAGAAATATTATTATGCATGTGGCCTACTTCTTTCCCACACTACGTGCATTCAGCATTTGAACCAAAACCTTATATATCATCACTCCTCATACTCTTCCCAAAGACATGGACTCTAAATAAAATCTAATTTCGATCCTACCTAACCTTCAATCGGCATCATTAACAAGGTAAACACATTTCCCACAGTAGACTCAGCAGAAGCATCCTCCCAATATCTAATGGTTCATTTAACTTCATACATTTCACCTCCACACACGAATTCATAAATGCTTTTAGAGCAGAAATATTTATTTAGCGAGGAGGACTCAAGGACGACACACACTTGCACTTTGCTATGCTCAAAGAATAAGAGACTTGTAATGCATGTCGTGACTAATATCTCCCCGTTATTGCATTTTTGACCTTTACTTCGACTGTTTTGATGAGTAAAACCTAGAATGCTAACATTGCTAACACTACACGTCCTGTACATCACTTAACATGATGATTGCAAACAATCTGTTGATTGCTTCACGCAATACACAGCCAGTTCAGGAATAATTCTGTGAGTACTTGATGCACGAAACAACTAGAAATACCCACTACTACTTGATACACTGCTGGATAAGCCAATCGACTTATCGATTCGCTAACAAAAGATAAAGATAGCGTGTGAGTGACACTCAGAGGTTTAAAATACAGTAATCCATGTTGTTCTTCTGGTAAAATAAAATAATGAAAGATTTTAGCAGGATTATATGATTCCTGGGGTCGAACTGTGTAACGCAATTGATAGTTATTATGACGGCACTATTGTAGGTTTTGTTCGACGCACAGAATTAGGCAATTACAGCCTCTAAACTGTAAAATGAAGGATCAATTTCGTGTAGAGCTGAAGTTGTGTGTGCCTCAATATACACTTGCGAAATGCAATCTGCCTGACAGTAAAAGCGAGTAGCGAGTCACCGAGTAAACATTAACTGTTCATAAAACGGGTGTTTCGTACCCGAAAAGACATTAGTGAATCCGGGTTCGTCATTTCTCAACAGCGGTTGACTTTCACGGCCTACTGAGGTTCCTGCTCGGGATGATAGAATCGGCATCAAACAGTCGTCCGAAACACCTACACGTCATAAATCAAAACATGCGACTGATTACTCAGGAAACTCCTGTTCCACCGAAATTACATAATCATCACTGTCATTCGCTTTTTACCTGAGGACACAGAATCTATTGAGTGATTTCCTGATCTACGGAACTCCTCTCTAGCCAAAATTGACCCGTTTGCGTTGTTATTGTCCAAATCAGACAAGTTGCAATTCTGCTCGATACTTCTTTCGAAATTCTCCGGATCAACAACTTCAGTGTTGGGTTGATTGTGTCTAGGAAGATCGTCAGGGAACGTAACCTTCTGTCCAGAAACGCCCGGCATAACCACTTTCGGAGACTGACGTGACTCTGAAATCCATAAAACCACAGAGAATTAATAAAAATCCTGCCTTCTACAAGCACAATTATTTATTAAAAGTTGTATTTTTATATCCACCCATTTGGTATTTATGAATTGATTTTAAATTTTTCTTCCTTGTCATGATTTTTACTCAAAGCTCCCCAAATTTCATCCCCTACAAAAATTTCCTAGTTGAACTGTTCGCAGGAACAAATTCGACTTGGAAATTTCTTCTTGTACAGTCTTCAATCTTGGTAATTTTCAAAATGTCTTGTGAAACCAATTCCCCATGAAAACCAATTAAAACTGAGTCCTGCCAACTTCCAACTGAAACCCCAATCTCTCCGAATTTCCGTGAATTTCTAAAATAAACTGAGTCTGAGGAAGTGAACAATTTAATGAAAAATGTCTAACATTGAACTCTTTAACACGTGAAGACTGGGTCTTAATATTTTGGCACTACCACCACCGACCACCACACACACACACACATATGTTGAAATTACTGTACACACACATATCAATATCAAATAATGAATGACACCAATTAAACAAATGAATCATTCTTTGGTGGGTACTGCTTAACTAACCACCACGTCACATTGAGCGAGTGATCGACGATCCTCCCACAAAAATAATTCCTAACCTTTGCTCGCTTAACTTGAGAAACTCGTCCACCAACATCCCAAACACACATTAACGACATTAAGATAAGAAGTTACTTAATCTTAACTCTTAACTCACCCAAATCACCAGTTCCAATTAATCTGTTGTTGTGGGCGGTGGTGTTGATCTTCAAAAACCCACGGTTGAAGTTTGAAGACTGCCCAAAAACTCAATTTTCACTTGCACTCTCTACACTTGAAAACTTCACGCAACACTGTCATTTAACTAGATCGAAAGAATTAGAATTTAAAAAACACTCTTAATAGCCAACGTAGTTATGCACACTTAATTTGGAAGAATTGTATCACTCTTCTACCACGGAGAAGTTAACTAAAGAATAAATGAAAGATCTGTTTCTCTGCTGAAAGATTAGCACAATCGATCTCTGGCGTGTGTGTGTGTGTGTTGAATACCTTGGTGTAAATGCTGGCAGCTAAGATTGCATAACCTTTTTTATCCATCCATCACAATTGTGCTTAGCCAAGTGTTATCTCAAATCTTTTGTGTGCTTAACACTAACACACACACATTACGCACTTAAGTCTAACCTTTAGTTGTTACACTTTATTACAGGCTCAATTAACTCGGACACAGCTTGAGAAAAACCTTACGAGAGTTTCTTTTGCGTGGAAGCTAACAAAGGGGCCGTTATGGAATAGTTTAAGGTTGCGTAGGACAGAGAAGCACCTTTTGTGACGAAGTTGATGATTAAGTGATTGGATGACTCATCTAGAGAATAAATTAAGTAAAGTTGTGAATTGGAGAGGTCGAAGTCGAAAAGATTAAATTTGTGTGGTGTTTATGCGAGAGAGAGCAGCTGACATCCACCCACCCACCCGTCTTCACCACCACCACCACCACCACCACCATCATTTCTATGTCTTCGATGCGTAGTCCGTGATTCACGGTTTTCACACACTCCCATACTCCGATCCGATATCCGATACTCCGAATTTCGTTGTTGCACCTGTACATGATTTCATTGGGTCTTCATCCAAACTTTCTTGTGTAGTTGCTCGGAAATGTTTAATCACGGAGGTAGTTTTTCTTTCTTCCCGAATCCGTAGAAAGTAGAAGTTATGTAAAGATTTGGTTTGAACTGTTCGAAGTCCTACCATATTATATTATACGCACTACACTAAATAAGCAGATACAAATGATACAAATCTCAGGTACGGATGAATATGATACACCCTGCTACGAAGTATGATCCGTGGATATTTCTTTCTACTGGTCTATGAAATAAATACAAATATGCTAGTAAATAGTACATACAACATACATTACAAAATGGTATAAAGCATTTAATTCTAGGGATACTTTGTAAGATGTTGGGAACTAGGTAAGTTAAATTGAAGATTCTGGCTAGAAAAGAAAATTTTGCTGGTAGCTTGGCCCATTCTTCTACAGCTTGCATATTGACTGCTGTAATATTGTCTTTCCGTCGATGTCCACATTGTTTCTTTCGATTCTTTCCAGTGTTTGACAGCTTCAACATCAACAAGGCACATACATGCCAAATTAATTTCTTACTGCTAAATCCGACCCTGCCAGCAAATTGATGCTCAGATGCAGTGATGTAGAAACTGTAAAAGAAGGTGCTGAAAGTGCTGATGGAAGTCCCTAATATTAGTGAATCATCGGACCTAGGGAAAGCTTCAAATTGCCAGTTGCATAATGTCGGACTAGCGTTGAACTAATGACGTTATAACAAAAACGCTAACGGAGTGTCGTTGTCGTGACGTCGTGAGTCTAAAAAAGTTGTCTCAACTGCATGAATGTCATATGGAATATGGAATAGTGGAAATAGAAAGGGAACGAGAGGTGAAGGGTGTGCTTTTTTGTTAGCGTGTCTCACTTTGCCTCTGAGGGCGGGAAGTGTCCCCGTTGAAGTTATTCGATGCATGGCACATGTACTTCTCCCTTCCTCGTGTGTCTGTCTCCTCAATTTCTTGTTTTACAGTCTGCCGGCTCTCTCTCTCTCTCTCTCTCTCTCTCTGCTTTGGGTTTATTTACTGTTTCATCTTCAAATTTCAAATTGTTGTGACCTGGTGAATTGACGCAGCAGTAGAGGTGGCTGGTGAATTCGGAGTCACATTACTCATCCTGTGACTAGAAACCCTTCTACCTATTCGCCAAAATGGTAAAAACAAAGCTGGTTTTATTATTGTCATTTTAAAATCACAGTTAGCTGTGCTGTTTACATTAATGGTTGTTGTTCGTTTGCAGGGACGGAAGAATGCGAAGACGTCAAAGAGTGGGGTGAGTATGGCTAAGAAGAAGAATATCAAAGGGGGGAAGATGTCATCGGGGAAGAAAACAAAATCGAAACCTGTGGTTATGGCCAGGAGAAAACTGCAGTCTGTTGTGAGGAAGAAGATGATGCAGGTCAAGAAGTTCGATCCATCTAGGAACAGTAAGCGTATAGTTTAAAGATGAGTTACATTTGGTGAAGTAAGTAATTATCATTGACGACATGGATTATGTAATAGAACCACCGGAGGTTAACATGGACGACGTCCTGGATATGATAGATGACGACGATTTGAAACACTTGAAAGGGAAGGCATTCAAGGACAGGCAGTATGTAGTATCGTCTGAATCTTCAAGGTATGCTATGTGATTTCTTAGGTTGGTAAAAGTTGTAGGAATCCAATTACATGAGCACGTTTATTATAAACATCAGGAGGCCGCATGATGTGAAAGGAAAGAAACGGAAGCTAGATGATGACGCGGAAGACGAATTAGAGTCTCAATATGAAAACAAACTTGCCAGCGTGCAGCTGATTGAGAAAAAGATGAAGAATTTGTTGCCTACAAAGACCAGCAGAGGTTTGGTAACTCAGAGTGTGGAAGTTAACGATGATGATGTTGTTCCTGGACAAAATGATAAAAAACTTCAGAAAAATCAAAAGCCTGTGAATAAAAACGCAGAAGAAGAGGAAGAAGAAGAAGATTCAATGCCGTTTCAAAATTGTGTAGTGAGTGTTGGAAAGTTGGTTGCAGAGAGAGAAGAGAAACTTTTGGAGTACAAGTTGAGAATAGCAACTTTGTGTACACGATTTATGGAATGTCCTCAAGATCGGGTGTGTGCATAAATAAGTTTTTATTGAAATTGTGGTTTGTTTGGAAACTTGTCATGGAAGAGTGCGAATAACGAATATGTGTTTATGTAGATGACTAATCTTGACGCTGTACTCAAAATAATGGAAACACAAGATCCAGCAGTGCACCTGACGCTACCTGTGATATGCATGAGTTCACTCTATGCTGTGTTTAAAGATGTATTACCTTCATATCCCATAAAGCATCATAACGCCGAGGGTGTCAAATGTAAGTGAAAGATTTGTAATACTTGTTGAGGAATTGGAACAAGCTCGTAAGATTAGCACAGTTAGTGTGATTCGTTAAATCTGAGTGCAAAGTTACAATCCTGAAGACTCCACAAATGAGTTTCCGTTTCCCTTCCCATATCACATTTCAATGTTATTATTCTTTAATAAATATCTTTCCAGTGAAAAAGGACACCCTCCAACTTCAGACACACGAATCAATGCTCCTCTCTAGATACACTATGTTCTTGAAGAGATTAGAGAAGATGGTAAAGGCATACTGTCCTAAGACGAGGTCAAGTGTAACACAATCTCCTGTAAGAACTTTTGTCATTCACACCCACACAACCAACTAAACATGTAGACTTAATATTAAATTTGTACACAGGAATATAAAGCTAAATTCGGAATCACAGCGTTGAGAGTAATGAGCAGACTGCTTGTCAGCCACTTGAATTTCAATTTATCGGAAAATATAATTAACTTCATAATTCCTTTCTTGAGCAACTGGAATCCTGAAGTCAGGTATATTGTCTCCTCTGCCATTAAAACTGTGTTTACAACTGATAAACGTGGAGAAAAATCGTACGAGGTTAGAATTTGTTATTAAAATTCTGTTTAAGCTTCGTTATGCAAGAAGTTAAATTATCCTTTGATATGATTTACAGATAGTCCGTCGAATTAACACGTTGGTTAAGGTGAACTTGAGCACAAAAAAGGTGCGAGACGTCCATCCAGACGTCCTTGATGTACTCCTGTCGCTTAGAATAAAGAAAGCTGATCTCGAAAAAGAGAAGGAGGAAGAAACCGTGTCAGGGAATAAAAGGACATTTAAACAAAGGGCCATGTTGTCGAAGCGGCAGAGAAAGGTAACTTAGCAAACAATCTTATTCATGTTGAAAACCTAAAACCTACGTGTTTAATGAACGTACTCAATTTGTTTGCAGAAAGCTAAAGAGCTAGTTCAACTTGAGAAAGAACTGCTGGAGGCGTCAGCAGAAGAAAATAAAGCTCGCAAATCGCATTTCTTAACTGAGATTACAAAACTGCTGTTCACCATTTACTTTCGAGCCTTGAAAACCAATACATCATCAAATTTCCTTTCAAAAGTTTTGGAAGGACTAGTGAAGTAAATGACACACTTCCTAAACTGTAAATGTATATGTAAACTTAATTATTACTGTACTCTAAGCCGCGACTTTATGTTTTCAGATTTGCTGATGTTATTAATATTGACTTCTTCGAAGATTTATTGAGAGTACTGGAAGGCTTGCTTACAAGTGGAAATTTAAAACAACGTCAGACTTTGCAATGTACAGCGGTAGTGTTGAGTATACTTGACGGCCAAGGTTCGGTGTTAACTCTTGATCCCACAGCATTCCACAAGAAGCTGTACGCGTCTCTCATGAATTTATCTTGTGGTACGTTTTCTTCTAGTTCCTTTCATGTTTTCTTGTTATCAGGGTGTGCCATTTAATTTTTACTTCTTTGTTGATTTAGGCAAGATAGACTCGGATGTCGACATTTCATTAAGTTGTGTACAGTTAGCGATAAGCAAACGCCAAATGCCTGGACCAAGAGTCTTGGCTTTCACCAAACGTCTCGCTTCATCCTCACTACAAGTAGAGCACAACGACGCAATGGGAATGTTGATGGAATTGAAAGAAATACTGAAGGTGAGTTCAAGACAGAATTTGATGTTCGTAATTCACTGCGACGACTGTTTTGATGTATTTGTTTCTTGAGCAGTTGTACCCGGCAGCTGCAACCTTGTTAGACTCGGATGGAATAGGAGGCAGTGGAGTTTACAATGCGGAGCTTGAGGATCCTGATCATAGTTGTGCTAACACTTCAACACTGTGGGAACTCACAACGCTGACGGTAATTAAACTGAACGATGGAAGTTGTCAAATTGAAACGACCACAGGGAATAATTGTATTTCCCTAAATTACAGAATCACTACCATCCTTGGGTTGCTCAAGCTGCCAGAGCATTCGTCGATGTAAATGAAAAGTTTCCTGTTGAGCTCACGAAATAGTAAGTCATGATATGTATAAGGAAGCTTCAAAAATTGTATCTGTGCTAACATAAAGTTGCGTTTTCTCCAGTGCGCCAAGTGTGTTGTGCTCAGTGTATAATTCGAAGTCTATGGCCTTCAACCCACCGCCACCAGAGAAGGAACGACGAATTCCTAAAACAGGAAATAGAGCGACACATTTGAAACCTCGTTCAGAATACTTCAAAACTGAATGCAGTTGGGATGAATACACGCAAGAAAATTACGACGAACTGAATGAACTTAGTTTTGTGTAGGATATATTTTATTTGTCACTGTTGTTGTTATAGTCTTAAAACTGACCAATATATCAATCAACTTTCTTCTACCTGACACAAGAGGACGACATGAAAATTATGTATTTTGTAAAAGTAGTAAAGGCATAATCAGTTCTTATTATGCTCGTACATCGTAAGCCACTTTTGGCCAGAAGAAACGCAGACTTTTTTTTAGAATTCTAATCAATCGTCAAAAATAAATTACCTAATCATAAGTGAATCAGTATGGCAAGCATGTGGGATAAATTTTCGGAGGGATCGACACACAAAATAATTGGACAGGTTGACATAAGAAGTGTCTCACATGAGCAAACAATACTAATACTACAATACATACACAATTAATCTTGGCAATACCAGAGGAGAATGGAATGCATGAAAACAGTGCATCCGTCTGTCTAATCCATCACACCGAATGGATATGATTCATGATTGGTTTGTAAATGACTCGTGACGTACAGCAGGTGACACTGAACTGAGGACTTACCATGTCGCAATTTAAGGAGTGTTCATTTAAGGCTTCCCTGTTCTAGCAATTCAGAAATAATATTAATCTGGGTGGTCACTGTGGTCTCGTTCACGTCAATATCTATAATGCTGATCTTGCGCATCTGCGTTGAAATTCGAACCCAACGAAGAATAATAAAGGGAACTCAAAGCACCATTAATTAATTTTAACAAGTCATCATATCACTAACGTTTGTTGCATTAGTGTTGGGTCCCTTCAATGATTCGTTGATGTCTCTTCGAAAAACTGTCAGGTTCTGAGTAAATCTGTTCAAATGGCAAGAGAAATCTGTTAAAGTTAGTTCAGAAATAAATGCGGATAAGGAAGTGGTATGCAAATCGCTTACCTGTCTCTATTTTTGGTTAGCAAATTTCTCTCTATTCCCTCCATTAAATTATCAAACCATTGAGCCATGGATGCTTGCTTCTCAACAGGTTGATTTCTAATCACAGACTCTCGTAGCTGACCAAAATACTGAAATTCAAACAGCTCTCTTTTAGTTTGCCCCCAGAAGCTTGATTGGATTTCTCAGCTGTGAACAACTCACCTCCTCATTTAGTAAAATGAGTCCTAACAACGGTCTAGACATCGACCATTGATTGCGACAGTCTTCGAACATCACAATATTTAATACCGTGGCCAGCATTTGCTGTAAAATCTCCGGATGTTGCTCTACGATTTGAAGCACTCTCTCGTTGTTTGTCATAGCCATGACTCGTGGTATTTTTTTATCTAAAATAATTATTCCCATTTATGTTCATTTTCACACATTTAAGTTAGACCGTGTCCCATTATATAAGTTAGAATGCATACTTTTCAAAGTCCATTGCTTAAAAAGGTACGTGACTATATGATCCAATGTTGCGCAGCATCCCGCACAAACCATCGTATCTGCAACACCATATTCTGTGAGTTTTGTTCTGAAGTTATTACACAACTTATGTAATTAAAAGAGAGCTTAACATACCTAGTGCAGCAAGACCTTCAGATATAGATTGTAGAATGTAGAGAAACATGCTAGGATCCAGAGAAGACAAAAAGTTCATGTGGTCTTGTGCAACACACTCCAAAAGTACGTAATACGTTTGAGACAGTTTTGGATAGTCCTGATAAAAGAATATACACGAATATGAATATTTTGATTACTATACAATAAACGCTGAATGATATGATAGACTGCTCATTTTTGACACTCACCATAAGATCGGACAATGGGATTGACAGAAGTAACTTGACGAAGCAGTTGAGAACATTATCTAGGGCTTCGTCCCCATACAATCGAAAGACTCCGAAATTCACGTAGTTTCCACATAAGGCAGCTTTCAGCATCAGAAAACAGATAGATATTCCCTTAAGTTTTAATGGATACAACTGAGTTTTAGGAACGTCAACCGTCAAGATTCGATTTCCTGCGAAACACATAATGCGATAAGAGTCTCCGTTTATATTAAGGAATTGTATGATATAAAATATAAATTACCGTAGTTGCACATCATCTTGCTTGCTTCTCTAAACAAAAGAATGCCGTTTGGTGAACACACGTCAAATTGTAAGCGTTGGGATCGATTTTGGCAAAGTTCAGCGAAAAGCTTCAGCACAGGAGTTGTGACATGAGGATCGTGGTACCAGAGTTCCACTGCCCTTTGCAGAATAGGAGTATAGGCAGGATATCTACAGGGAATGGTAAAATGATAATCGAATGCACAGGATTTAAATGTTAGATGACAACTTGACGAAGAAAGACTTACATCCAGTCGTAGAACATCATATATGATGTTCGGGTATTAAAGGCAAATACTATTCCTCGAAGATCTCGAGCAATACCAACTATTGTCCATTTTGCTTCCTCCGATCGAAACAGTGACGTTTCCGCGTTAATCAATAGCTGACCGACGCTCTCCAATTGCGCTGCATATTTGGCATAAGTAATTACTACGCATCACTGAAGGCCACAAAAAATATAACCGGACAGCATCAGACTTACCAGTTAAAGGCACCATGAAAGTATGAAATTTGTCTTCATCCTCTCCTAAATCTACCATAAGCAGTCTTCCAAGTGCAGTGTAAAATACTGTGCGAAAACGCAAGTCGTTTACGCTTTGGTTGAGCCCAAGAAACGGAAAATGTTCTCCCTATAAAAATTCACTCTTCAGACATCATCGACAACAAATTGAGAAAGCAAGTATAGAAGTAAGCTCACCGTGTGGTTATTTAGCATAAACTGCACTTCTTCAAGTTTGACTAGCTTACGGACACTATTATACCCAACAGATAAATCATTGAGAAGAGTCAAAGTCTTGGATAGAATTTGCTCACAGCGACTCCAATATTTCAGATTTGTTATTCTGCACAAAGTTCAGTCCATGTTATCAAATATTTCCAGTCAAATTCGTGAAGGTAATTTTGTTACACTTACATTTTTCGTATGAAAACGCTTAATACCATAGTTTCATCAGTTAATCCCAGAACTTCTGACAACCTCCTGTACACTTTGGATGCTTTTTGAACTTGATCTCCGACGTATATTTTACGAAACTGCTCGAAGAAAGATAGGTACCCTAATTCCAATCTCTCACATCCGCCTTGACTAAGCCTGGAGTCGGTAAGCTGCATCAACTGCAAGACTCTGTGAGCAAAATAACCCGGGGGTCAATAAGACGTGAAACTAAATGGCTCATTTAAAGTGCGTCTCCGATACAATTTACTTAAGTGTCACACAAGCTACAAGATTTTTTACTTACCGGCAAACTAATTCCCCATCCATACTGTCATGTTCTTCGTTTGTATTAAATGATACCCGACCACCAATTGCAGCTCCAATTATGTAAACTAACCACGTGAGTTGACCTGTAAAGCACAACGAAAATGTTTGAGTCTGTCGGCTGCATGTAAAATGTACTGCTGCTGTACTGCTGTACACTTGGTTAACACTTAAAAACCTACCCTCCTGAATAGCGAGATCTAAAGGAGTTGGACTACGGTGCTGCATCAATTCTTGGTAGTTTTGTGCAGCCTGATCAAATAATTGAACTATCAAACTACATGTCTTTTGGTATTCACACCGCCCAATAACTGACAGCTGTTCCAGCTGCTGAGTGACCATGGAAGTATCATCTAACGGGTCCTCGGACCCCTCTCTACAAAAATTCAGAACTGTAACTGCTTTTCAAAAGATAGGAAATCTTAGAGGTCATCCTCGCCTCTTACCTTATGCAAATCGCGACGGAATCAATTCTTGAGGTAATGTACGCTCGTGTAACTTCAGGTGTGTATGTTTCTAACATGTGCGGCTCAGTTGCTTTCACATAAGGAACTGATGCTACCATCCTCTGCCACAAACTCAGCAAGTAGTGGACGCTGTTTGGAGCGACTTGAAGCATTTGCTGCAAAGCACAAAGTCGTGTTGGTTAAGGTATTAATTAAGTTCAACATGCATGAAACTTAATTGATGGCTGTTACTTACTCTTAAACTGTCGATAGTAAACTTTGCTATAAGCTGAATCGCTTCAGGATAACTTTCCACTAGAACTAGTTCACCTAACTGATAATTGGACTTTAGTCGAGCAAGCAATCGACAGAACTCGTGGTAATTATTAGTATCACTCAAACCCTACAGATTTCAAATCACCAATTTTTAGACCTTTACTTCTGAGAACAATTAATATATACTGACTACACATACATGGGGATTTTGGAGAATGTGCTTGACTCCATTGACAAGATTAGTAAGAAATTTGGCTCGTTCGGCGTTACTGAACAACGAACGCCGTACGGAAGCAATTTGAACCAAGCAAGACAATGCCTAGAATGAAATAAACATCAGATTAGCACACTTCGGAAGGAATATGATACTTTCGATCTCTTACCATAGGAGACAGTGACGCAGGAAGGGTGTGGTACAAGTCAAAAAATAGCTGAAGTGTTGTGAAGTCGAGAAACGCTGGTCGCCAATTCGTAGGAATTTGGACTGTGCAGAGATCATCAGAGGACTCATCAGTCGATGTTCCAATGAAATCAAATGTAAGACAGTTGTGTGCCAAGCGGAGAAGTTGGCTCATCAAAGCTTGCTGCAATTCAAACAGCGGATGAAAAGCATGAATTAATAATTAATAACTAATTCATGCACTTATTAAATTAGTGTGCGCAAAAATGCGTACCTGAAGATCTCCCTCAAACCCCAGAGTCTTCCTACTGTCTAAAGCTGACTTGAGCAATGTACAACACAATCGGAAAATTTCGAACAGCTGCTGGTCCCGAAAAGACGATGCTATCCTTCTATGTTTCGTTAAAGATCTATTGGCATCGGCTTCAGACACTTGATTCATCTCACTCGTCAATACTGACAGCAACTGCACACCAATAGTACAGTGCTCCACAGGCCCCTAAAACCAATTAACAATTAATTAGTAATTAGCAATCCCCACCATTTGACCAACTATGAAATGAAGGTTGAAACAGAAGCTCTAAAAACGAACCTGTAAGAAGGTACTGACATCAGTTATCACGTTTCTAAATACATATTCCTCTTTGTCCATGTCGAACCACCCGAGTTTGGTGATGCGTGCAAACAACGTGGATAATGACTGAATCACATACGCATCCAACTTCACCCTCGTCACAAGGTAAGTCAGGACATAGTTTCCTGTCGACCACCATTCAAAAATAATAATCCATGAACAATTTTACTAATAATAATAGCGATCTCCCCCTTACTTAACTCCCACTTAATTAATTTCCTTACTTATCTGAATCCTTTGCGGAAGAGAGATGATTTGAGTAGGTCTGGACACCAACTTAGTAAGTGTCGTTGCCGCAAGCAGCTGCGCATAAGAAGACGTCGCCCGTTCTAACAGAAGTTGGCACCGCACCAATGAGTCCGGAGAGTTCTGCTTAATAAAACCCCAAAAGTTTCAAATAAGTGTCCACCCCACTTTTCCCAAAGCCTTCAAGCTTCTTAGATTTCTTACCTGAAACCCCACCAGCGTCTTCTCCGCCTCCTGCCGCTGAACAGGGTCGCTCGACTCATAAAGATGCTTGCACAGCAACTCCAGTTGTTGTATTTCCTTCGACAAATCACACAAATTCGCCATGATAAATCGAAAAAATCCCTTATCTTTGGGGGGTCTCGACTCGTGGGTCTAAAAAGGGCTTTCCCTTTGCTTACCTGATCCACAGCCATTTTGACGCGGAGGAGATTCGGTTGTGCAATTAGAAAGATTTCAAGTTTCCATCGGCAGACACGTCTTCACCCGTTGTGGTCCGTTTTCTTCTCCGTCAATCTCTGCAGTCAACCTGCATCCGAAGTTTCGAAGACCCGTCGCTTACTGCCGTCGTCGTCGTCGTCGTTCCTCTGACGTCCAATTTCTCTCCACAATTTCCACTACAATAATATTTTTATTGGGGCTCTTTTATTGGGCTGTGTGTGTGCTTAAGTCTGTGTGTAGTCTGTGTAGTCTGTGTGTGTATTCAGATTAAGTGTGTGTGTGTGGTGTGTGTATATTTGGTGGGTCAAGAGGGACTGTTATTGTGGAGCCAGATTCCCCACATTCACCAGAGATGGCGCGGGTGAGTCTCCTCGGTCTTCGGTGCCACTGCCACTGAAAAGCACGCCGCCTCGAATCCCTCAGAAGGACGCTAGACGAGCGACGGTGAACATCGAAAGTTGTGGGAGTGTTTCATTTATTTAACCGATTTTAGGACATTTCCTAGGGTTTTTTGAAACTAAGCTAAGCGTAAGTTGTATTTGCATTGCTACTTCGTGTGTTATTTACTTTCGTGTGAAAATCTACCAAGCCCACATTTCATCGCTGTGGTTTCCCGTTGTTTGCAGTTGACTGTTGAATCCTCCTTTATATTCTTGCATTTCAAATTCATTAGTCTAGTTGTGTTGTTGTGATTCTAAGAATCGAGATTTCAAATTGTAGTATTCATGATGTTTGGGGAAGTATTAAGTAGTGGAAGAAGTCGCCGTTTTCAAAGGAGTTTTTGGTTGTAAATGCGGTGGGGGTTGTTGTCCGTTGGGGAATCGGTGATGAGTTTAGTTCAAGCATTTTCGGGTTAAATTTGAAAGCGATGTGTTATGTGTTAAGTGTGGAGGAGAGTCCTTTTATTGTAAGTAAATGAAAAGTGTGTCAACTTTGATAAGACGTGTGGAGTGGAGAGTTACGGGTTTTGTGGACGAGATCTTCGGTGAGGTCTGGAAATGCGGGTGCACAGAGCTTTTCGTTATGAACAGTCCTTTAAGTTTTAAGGGGGAGTGAAAAAGAGAAGTTGGGAGTCTTGGGAAATAAGCACATCTTTTTTTACGAATTATTGACTTTTTCCACTCTCATGCATTAAAATGTGAAGCACCTCTTCTCACCGTTATGAATTTTGAGAGACACAATTGAAAGCGTTTTTGTCAGCAGCATTGTATATTGTGTGCGTATTACATTCACCTCAAGTATCTGCACAGACATAATATCATGATGTCGTCTATCTATGTAATATTGAGTAAGAATGAATAATGCACCTGTGTTATGCAAAAACATGTTTGGAGTTCCATCCTTCCATTCACAATAGACTTTCCCCCATGCAGCGTCCTCCTGTTTCATTCTCTACGTCGAAATTCAAATGACGCCATGCAGAATTCCTCTGGTGTGAAATCATTTTGAACTTTCTCTCCTTTTTATTGCATTTCCTACGTGGAAATTCGTGGAAATGAGATATCCAAATATCCGAAATTTTTCGTTGTGTAAACTCACGAAGTTTTAAGTTATGAGCTCATAATTTTACATAGTCAATTATTTGAAATTGTCACAATGTTTCTAGGTGTAAACATGTGTGCTGGACGACCGGCGAAGAAAGTCCGTGCCCAGGAGAACCTGGAGGTTCCTCTAGATGAGAACACAGAGGATGAGATTCAGACAGGGTTGTTGGATTTCTTCGAAACATTCGACGTCACTAGCGTCACTCCTATTGCTCCTAACGTCGAACCGACAAGTGAGCAACGGCGACAAATAACAAGAGGTAATTTAGAGATACGCACAAACATTACTAACATAATTTTAGCAAATGAATAATGAATGTTTGAATTTGTCCGACAGTACTCGAAGCTATTTACTACTACCTGCAGTCGAATCCGTTGTTGCAAGCAAGTGACTCCATTGAGGCGTTGACTGAGACTCTGCGTACGATTTTGTTTGCAGAAGAAGAACCACCGTTAGACTGAAAGGTAAGATAAGCGCGAGTTAGAGAAAAATATAATGTCCTTTGCTGTACTTTTTTACTTCCAAGCCTTTTCAAGCCTGAGCCTAGCTTCATTTAGCCTAGCGAGGTCTCCCTTTCCCCCAACAACTCTAAGTCACTTTTACTTCTCCATTAGAATAAGATAGAAGTTGTAATTAAGCTGGTGGTGTGAGTGGCAGCAAGGAAATCTATTTGAGAAACACGCTGAGAGATTCGTAGAGTAGTTTTTGACTTTCGGAGCAGAGCTGGGCCTGCTGCAAATTCGACACGACTTGAAGATATGACTCGACCACAAGTTGAGCCTTTCTAGCTGTCACTTTTCATGTGGAATGTGTTTGGTTGTGTTGAATAGAGTGAAAAGAGGGAAGTTGGAGAAAGATAGTCCAGTTTTGATATATGTGAGCCATGAGACCATGAGAGGATGTTTGAAATTAGGGACTTCCCGTATTCTGGACATTTTGAAAGGTGCTTGAGTTGGCGATAGAAAGATCAGTGGGCTTTTTCGAGGAGGTTTCATTAGGGCATATTGAAGTCAGGAGAAGTAGAGCAATGTTCAAATGTTGATTGACGTTTGAATTCAACGGGAGGTCAAAACCACTTGAGTTGGGTCAACCGCTCTTTCATCTTCGTGAGATGACGGCTCCGCACACTCACACAGATACTCTTCAGATACCAGCAACATTTCGATCATGAATCATTGAGTCAATCCCCTTGTTACTTTACAAATTTATTCTACACCGTTAAACAAAAGAAAATTTCTAATTAATCTTGCATAATGAAATCTCTCATTAATTTAAGTCTTGCTTTTCATTGATGTTCAGTAATCCTATCGTTCGTTACCGTGTTGAAGCATGTGTGGTTTCCGCCATAGTCATAATAGGAATTGACGTGTACTTCGGAGAATCTACACGCTACCTACTAACCCACCACCCTTCAGAATATATTGTGCGTCATCTTTTTTAACCTCACTTCCGCTTTCAACAAATAAGTATTTTATTAATTTTGTGCCTATGGTTTCGTAAATAAGTAGCTCCTCCTTAATGAGCTTAAAATAGGAATATTCTTGAATAAAACAATTTCAATATAAAAAGAGCAATTGAGTTTGCTATTTTATTTGACTATTATTAAGTCTTAAATCAAGAATCAACGACACTTTCGCAATAGATGAGTTAACTATTGCGGAAAAATCTCTATTAGCCCCTGCAACACGTGTTACATCTTCCGACCAGTTATAAGAGATGTTTGTAGAGTTCTCAAGTTTTTAGAAATTTAATTAAGCAAGGGTAGAGTCCCTATACGGTAGGTATCTCCCTGTGGTTAGATTCAAAGGAAAATTTAGAGCAAATAAGCTATGGTTTTATGTCCCTCTAGTGTGTATATAAATCTTTTACGGCGAAACCATAAAATGTGTGATCACATCGAATGAGGACAATGTAATTAGTAATTATATTTGGTTCATCTTGAAGGAGGAAAGTTACCACATTGTGTACTGTGCATGGTTGTTAAATGAGTAACTTGTATGTATTTCTAGGAGACGTAGTACACAAGATCATGTGCGTGCAGTATTGTGTCGAAAGACCTGTTGTATTAAATACAAAGTTGAGGAGACGAAGAATAAAGCTGAAAGGACAATGTGGGTCTGCCTATTTGAGTACAAGACTCTCGGATAATATTATCAAGTTGCCGTGTTTCGTAAATTTATATGTCCCCAGATGTTAATTAGCCTTTACAGTAAGGGCGGATGTATTGTAATTTTTAGTACAATTAATCTTTAGCACTTCCAGTTTCTAACAACATAACTTTCCACACCACCCGTGTTTTCACACTTCCGTTCCAAAGCAATGAGACGTTATTACTTACCAGAGCCAATTATATCTCCTTTGTATAATAGAATTCTAGAATATAGTTATAGCGTTCTGATTCTGATGTATCCTATTAAACTGGCGAAGTAGGAAAGCATTGTGGAGAGTTGGAGAGGCGCAGACTGTCTGTGAATTCCCAATTGACCCGTAAAAATGAAAAGTGCTTTCGCTCGTATAGGTCTTCGTAAAACGACGGCCTTTATGCATTGTTCAATTCTGGAGTTGCATATTATTTTCTAATTTTCTCTTTCATTTTGCTTTCTGTTTAATTTGCAATTAGTTTCCCTTTGTGATGTCTTTCATGGAACTTTCCGCTAATAAATCAAAAGTGCAAATTCAAAGAGTTACCTCACAGGTGAAATCTTTACGGCTACTTCACTTCATTCGTGTTAAAATGAAACAAAGCTTGCGAAGTTACGGGGGTTTACAAACAAAATATCACATATCTTCATTACTTGCCGTCCTACTTAGTTGCTAACCCACGTAGACTGATCGTTTGTACTTCTAAGAATGCTCAAGATATGTTCTAAGATATTAATTTTCATGAGGCTAAAACTTCATCCTTAAAAGCCGCAGTGGATGAAGACTTGTTGTGGGATACAATTCTATTGAATAGATATTTTTCCGAGACGGCGCTATATGGATAGAAAATATCAATTTCGCCAGTCAACCAGAAAAATAAAACTTATTATTATAGTAAATCCATTTGTATTTTTATAGGGAGAGAGACGTGTCAAGAAAGGAAATGAGTTTTTATTGTAAAGAAAGTCTGTTTTTGAATTAACTTTGTGTGAGAGACCCGAGGACAAGGGAGAAAGACACTCTGCGAGTGAGTCACATAACATTTAACACTTCATTTAAGAGCCACGAGTAGGTTTGAACGATTAATGTAGAGGCAAGATACGTCGAGTGGTGTGAAAGAAGCAGTTGGGATGTGTAGAAAGATAGAGAGGAGGAAGTAGCAGAGATTCAGGATTAACGGAGAGAGAGAAAGAGATATCTATTAACGTGAGTTCGTGATGAGGAGACTTCCGGTGTTTTAGAGGAGGAGGTTGTGATCTCTGCAAATAAATAATTCTTCGATTCCTTTTTACTTTGGACTTTGTAGGACTGACCGTCGTGGGAATGAGATTTGTTGGAATTAAGAAAACGTGCAACGTTTTTGGGGGAATGAAACAGAGGGGAATTACATAGAGAGACTGAGAGTGTGTGGAAGAGTAATGATAATGAACAAAAGGGAATTTAGATGGAATATCTGTTTGATGCCACCTTCGTTAAAGCACACAATGCTTTCGCTATTTACTTTCACCAAACGTGATATTTGCTTTCCTCTACTTTCACTAAGCTTATTGAGCAGAGGATCTCTCCCTCTCTCTGCTCCATATACATACGCCTGCCTGAGGTCATTCTAATCATCTGAGTTTTGAGATTTAAGCCTGCTGAATGAATTAGGTCAACGGAAGAAGGCTGAGGAGCTGAGGGAAGGTTATTTTGGCGTTGAGGTTGACTTCCAATCAAATATATACCTGCATCTCTGTGAATCTCTTCTTTCAACTTTTATCGTACAATCAATTAAGGAAATCAAAGCAACCACTCGCTCCTTCATCCTTCCTTTACCCTCCAGTCTTGTCATCATGCTAAGACAAACAACATCAAATAGTGTTGTTCCAGTCAAAAGAGCGACTTCAACTAAAGAAATGAACGTAAAGTCTCGGAGGAAACTCCGCTCCGTGTTATTGTTGAGGAATCCTTACTGTGGACTGAAATTACAGGAAAAGCAGATGTTTTTTCACTATTTCGCCACTGCCGC
>JAQGAD010000416.1:0-39947 GCA_034696625.1 Isotomurus palustris | reverse complement strand
ACAAACTTGATTATAGAGTGTCATAGTGTATTGAAAACTTTCTGCAAGTAAAAGTAACAAAAAAGCAGCCTAAACATGTACCTCTTGTTATTATTAAGTATTTAAAAACACATAGCAAAGAGAAAATAAGTTGTATCAAATCGATAGGTTTTTTAAATAGGAATGTAGTCGTCACAGTCGTCAGCAAAGAATGCGTGCGATTATTAACAAAATGTTTTCAGTGCAGGAACTCTGGCCTTTAGAATTAGAAAAATTTATTTTTCTCCGCTGATGTGCTGTGCTGCTGGTTGTTGCAAACTTTGGAGCTCAGAATAGTTCAGAGAATTTAATGACGAACTTTCCCTAACCAATATTTTCTGTTTACGAACGCATTGAGGCTTGAGTGAAGTGTTATGCCAGATAGGTCGCACACCCGGAAGGTATGCCGATGGACAAAGTGGTATTTCAAGAGTGGTAATGAGGGTTAATCGTTCCCTCATCCTCACCCTTCGGGCAAAGGTTAGTTTTGTTTTACATTCACGTAATCCTAGAATCCTTTAAGGTTTCAACACATCAATGAATACATAAATATACAGAGTGAGGTCTGTTTGTAAGGTGAAGTACCAGGAAACATACCTGCTTTGATTTCTCTCGAAAATGTGTGATCCATGTAATCTCTATAGATAGGTGAGCAGCAAATCGCAATTGTCTTACCTTTGAAGGAGAACCCTTTGCACTATTTATTCCCATTGCTATTATGAGCACATACGGGCAGAGTGCTTACGACATTCTCGAAAAGTCGAAAGGTAAGGAGTTAAGGAGAGATATAAGACTGAAGTAGATTTCTTCTTTAACCTGCCTACAAAAATGTCACTGACGTGAAAACAGAAACACTCTTATGTACATTTTTCTTCGTTTTCAGTGAAGGTTCCTTTCAGCTGACAGCTCTTCTGGTGTCAAGGTGCTTTTATGACTTCATTATATTCTGACACGCACCGTACAACTACAACTCACCTCAGATGTGTAAAGTAGTAACTTTCATTTACATCCTTTTGTTCTTTTCTGCAGTGAAGGTGGAAGAAAGAAAGTCAAGTTTGTTTTATACTATCACACCTTGAGACGTGAGTTCACAACGTATATGTGAAAAATATTCTATGCTTTCTGCCATTCCTCCAAAAGCTACTTTCTCCTTCATGTGTAAATGTGAAGTTGCGTCATCATGAGATCACTACTCTTTCTGTTTGTTGTCTTACACGCTCTCCACGTGTAAGTGTTGGCTTCGAATTTTAAAGAACCCCGTCGAATCCCTTTTTTACAATATAAGCGTCTGCTTAAAACAGCATAGGTACTTTAACCAGACACCCATGATGGTTTTTAACGATTTCCATTTTTCCTAAACTGTTATGATGCAACACATAAAAGGACTATAGTAATTACCTAATTAAACTGGTGCATTCAAAAGGCTTCTGCTTAAACTTTTGTTTCTGTAGAATAGCGTTATTTATGTTAAGACCCATTCTCTTGAGGTCTACACTTGCCTGATTTCATACTCCGGTTGGCTTAAGATTTTTTCTGCAACTACAGTAGAAGCTGTTTGCGTCAGTAGCATTTTTAATAATAGCGGTGATGGTTAGCTTTATTTGCGAGTTGCGACCGAATCATCATCATCAAGGAGTCTTGCGTATCGTCTTCTAAACAGTTTCTTGTCCCCTTTTCATCACTACTGTACATAAAAGAAGCAATTATATAAGTACTAATCACGTTTGATTTGTTTTTAATTCATTCGAGCTCTTTCAGTTGAAAAGTTCTAATAATGGAAAGAAAGAAGGCAGAATTTCAGTATGGATGATTGTTCTTTCTGTGTACATTCGTTTCTTAAAGTAGACAAAATTATCAATTAATAGATCAAATTATTCTTGACTTTTCTATAAGTTAAACGTAAAGAGAAGAGGTATATAAGAAAAGTTGAGAAAGTTAAACAAAAACTTTCCTCTCGTAGCGATAAACCAACATCTGAATTCGGGTTTCCGACTACTTATGTGTACGATTTCTAAGTTGGATCACATCATACGAAGTTTCTAATTGAAACTCTAGAGAAACTTGTCATGTAACTGATTCATTAACTGTAGTTCGATGTAGTTTCATAACAATATTTATTGCTCGCATCAAATTATGAACTATTAAAGCTGTTCATGACGTGCTGAAATTGAAATCGAACGAATCGGCCAAACAGTTCTGTCTAGTTGCCAAAAATTACACATATTTTCGTTCCAAGTTAAATCAAAAGTCATATTATAGGAGTCTGTAAAAATGCAAATCCGGCTTGTCTTGTGTTCTGTATTCAAAAAGTCATTTATTTTGTGACAGTACTTAAAGTTAGAAAGTGAAGGCTTAAGTCTGAGCGGAATGAGGAGAGCACACGGAACCTCTTGCTGTGCAGTTCGCTAACTTTCCTTTTGCTCTTCCATCTTTCCCATCTGCAACATCCTTACTTTTAGCTGATTGTGACTGGCATTTCATTCCTTTCAGAGAGCTTAAGACTCTTTCGTGTAATCATATGCGACTTAGTACTTGGTTCGTACTTTAAGTCCCTTCCAGTTCTACCATCTCAACTAAACTATATGCAGTCCTGCCTTTCCGTGCTCGAAATGCCAAAGTACAGGCATGAAAAGAGCTGATTGCTCCTACAAAATCCTTCAGTTCTCCTTGATAGCACTGATAGCTTACAGAAACGGGATGAAATCGAATCCTCTAGGAATTACTTTTGAAGTAGCATGTAATAAAATTATAAAACTTCATATAAGTACATGATTTTAGGTGTGCAACTGGTTGCTAAAAGACTTGCTTTGTCGTTCCAACTCTCATACGCTCTATTTAAACGATTTGACATTTCGAGTGTGCTCGACACAGCTATTCGCTCCAGTTGGTTGATCAACTCTTCAGACACCCTCAACACTAGAGTATCTTATTTCATCTAAACCGTTAATATTTTATGTGGTAATGCCTATGATTCCTGTGTTTCACAGCATATCCGATTCCACAGTCGCTAGAAATCATCCTATTTGTGACGAGAAGACACATTTTGCTTACACACACACTCTCGCCCATATTTCCATCCGATTTGTCAAAGCACTTTCCTTACTAGTCTGCATACATCCTTCATCGTATTATCCCGAACATGATTCTCAGCCGTATTTTTCGTCAGCCACAATCCAATAAAAGTGAAATGGAGTCATTCTTGTCTTCACCCAAGTTTCCAATATCCATCGTCTCAACTTGAAAGGTGTCTCAGTTGCCTTGTCACTTGTGTTTGCTACCCATCCTATCACTTGTGTGCAGTCTTTTTTGCACAAAAAAGAGTATCATCACAAGATCGAATTGCGTCAGCAACACAAACCTCGCGACGACATCAGGAAAGTTGGAACTGATGCATGAGCGATATTTGAAAAGTAATCTAAAAATATGAGTTGGTGAAACATCATGTAAACTTTACATTCTCTTGATTCTGTTTGCAAGCCTATCTCCATGATGTAATCATGCATAAAGAAATCGCTGTGAAAAATCGAGTGAAAGGAAGTGTGTGTTGTGAACGAACGAACGAAGAAAGAAAGACTGTGGAGACGAAGCAAAATGGAAGTCTCGTGGCATTTTGTCATGAATGCACATCAGAAATCCCTTCATTTCTCGTCGCCCCAACACAAACCAATTTGTTTGACTTAGATTTTATTCACTCTTCAGTACGTCAGTTCAGATACAAGTTTTGTTGAAGAAGCTTAAATATATTTCTACTTGACACACACTCGTACAAAGACACAACGTGAGTGCGTAGTCGTAAAAGTAGCTACTAGTAGAACTAAAAGAAATAATATTGCACATAAATTACATTTGATTGTTATGGGTGTAACAATACACATTACGTGGCAAATGTTATTACAGAGAGAAAGAGAGAGAAATAGGAGAGAAATAAGGTCTTGATGTTTGTATTATCACTAGAACACTTGCACCCTATGATTCTCACGATCGCAAACCAATATGTTTCCATTTGGAGTGACTGCAACTCCTTCCATCCCTTTGAACTCTCCATCTCCACTCCCCCAGGATCCGAATGAGCGCAAGAATGTCCCTTCTGCAACACAAAAGAAAGATGAAGACAATGAGAGAAAGTGAAAGAATGGGAGAAAAGCGGCGGTGGCGAGTCATTAAGACGGCAACTCATATGGGGAAAGAGATGGTGGAAAATAATTAAAAATATTACCAACCTGGACTCAAAATAACTATACGGTTGTTTCCTGAGTCTCCTACAATGATTACACCAGACTCATCTACGGCCAAGCCCCTGGGGAAAAACACACAGAAAGTTTTTTTTAACTCATCTTTCGCTTTCACCGAGTTGGGAGATTCTCTCTCTTAATATTGACACAAATAGAAATCGTAACAGACGACCATCATAAATAATAAGCTGTACATGAAAAGAACGTTTGGCAGTTTTCATCGGTTTTTGACAGTAAGAATTCGTAAATCTAATTGGGTTGGACTGCTTGTTCCCAGTTAAGGTTTGTACAATAGACAGAGACATAGTGATGTGTGGACGACCACAGAACTACATTTAAGTAAGTAGTGTGAACGGCACAGAACAGCAAAAATGCACACAGATAGACGAAAGATGGTGAACGTGTGAACCTCACGCTGTGTGTGTATGTAGATGAGAGGCAATAGAACAGCACAAAAGCTTGTGGCAAAATGAAAAAATGGCAAACGCTCTTCTCTTGCTTTTTGGAGGAAAAAGAGATACTCTCCCAATTATAGCGTTACGAATTCTATGAGCAAAACTTCAGAAAACTACCTTGGCATTTTAAACTGTCCATCTTCCGAGCCTTCAGATCCGATAGTGGACAACACACGACCATTTACATCCCAAATGCTGATTCTATGATTATTAGTGTCAGTAACAATAACTTTATTCGTGGATGTAACGGCAATGTAATGAGGATGCTCGAGTTCTCCAATCTTGGAGCCCATGGAGCCAAATTTCCCAACAAAAGTGCCATCGCTCTGGAACACTTGAATTCTATGATTCTCTTTATCGCAGACGTAAATGAAGCCTAAGCTGTCTGTGGCAAGGCCCCAAGGATAGTTGAACTTCCCATCCGTGCTTCCCTGACTTCCGAATGAACGGAGGAACCTCCCTGATGGATCAAATACTTGTATCCGATGATTATATCTGTCGCTAACGATAAACTGCCCGATTCGATTAACAGCAATCCCCGCAAGGCAGTCGAATTCTCCATCCATGTTTCCATACTGGCCAAATTCCTTGACAAAGGTGCCGTCAGGTAGGAACACCTGGATTCGATGATTTGATGAGTCAGCCACAACTATCTGACCATCGGGGCCAGAAGCGATTCCTCTCGGCCACGTAAAGAAGCCTGGATCTGAGCCACGACTTCCGAACTTGAACAACAGTCTTTTCTTATTCATGTACGAGTTCGTTGAGAAATTGAACTTGGGCAGTTCTTCAACCGGAGATCTTTGGCTGGCTGCCGGCTGCTGACGATCCTTCCCATATTTGTTTTTGAGGTACCTCGCCCAAGAACTGAGACTCGTGCTTTCATCAGACGACGGGACTTTGTATTCTGAGTCAGCAGTACCCACGGTGGACTTTCTCCTCGCATAATTGCTACCACTGCCATTGTTAGTGCCGCTGCTGCTGCTGTTGTACGGAGCTCGTCCAGGACTCTCCGGCCCTTCCTCGTCGTCATCCTTGGAGAAATCAATTCCGGCTAATACGTCGTGTGAAGATTTACTACGATTTACTTTGGCTCTTCTATCTTTGAGACTCGTCAGTCTACTTGATTTAGAGGATTCGTTTTCCGTGTTTCCGTTCGTATGGTCTGCAAAGTGGAAGGCACAAAACACACGACTATAGTTACAATCCCAAAATGAACGACTTACTTTTGCTCAGGTAACTCCTCCTCGTTAGAGGGGCATTTGACGCTGATGCTGAAGAAGTTGACGAACCATATCTCGACGCAGTGGACGAAGGTGTCGGGTGATCATCCACGTCAAAGTTGTGGCGAGAGCGATTCAGGTACTTGCTCGCCAACCCCGACGAATACCGCGAACTCGAAGAGTCATCCGTTGTTGGCGATGAATACAACGACGTTCCTGTTCGGCTTCGGGCCAATCCACCCGGAGTGTAATCCGAATTTGAGGACGATGTGTATGAGCTTGGGTACCTAGTAATTGCAACCAACCAATTTATTACTCTCCGATTTTTCGCCCATTGCATTCCTTTCTCCTCAACACTCTCCGATAAATTGCTCCTCTATCATCCAAAATTCACAGGATCATGTTTCGCATGGATGATAAATGGAAATAGAGATAGAGTGGATGGGGTCACTCGAGTGTGGTGGAACCACAAATGTCACTCTCAACTAGACGAAGCACTTACACTCTTTTCCGTTTGATTAAATTTTCAACTGAGAACCAGTCAACCACCTACACATGTATGTCCTAAACAACTCCTCATATCTTTCAAAACGGGCCCCCATCATAATAATAACCCACACAGACCAAACTTGTCCCCCTCCTCCGTCCTAATGGAGAAAGTCACCACTACAAAGACCAAACTTTCTCCGTCCTACCTACCTACTCTTCATATCTTTTTACATATCCTCCCTCTCTCCACAATTACTTCCTATCCTCATTCATCTCACCAAAGATTTAGTGCCTCTTCATTTCTAAGGAATCTCTCCCTCGAGCAACCTTCGTCTTCGTCTCTATCTCCTCCGCCTTCATATGTTTCTTATTCGTTTGCTAATCATGTTCGCTCAGTCGTGAAAGAAATAGTGACCATTACTCAGTCCCCTAAGCTTTAGTAGTATAATAAAGACTCTGCGTACCTTGAGCTTCCAACTCCCGAAGTGGAGGAAGAAGACGTGGTTGTCCCCGATCCGTAGCGTGAAGATGCTGGCGATGGGTCTGTGTCCCTGCTTGGAGGAGACGACGCTCTGTTTCTTCTGTAGTTGGACAGTGCAGATGAAGTAGAAGATGCAGTTGGGGCTGGCGGAGTGGGTTCATCGGAGACTCTCCTCGACCTGGGCGTGTACGAAGAAGGCGAGGAGAGGTTGGCAGAAGAGGTAGTGTTTGTTGAAGAAGACCCGTCACGGTGGTCCCTGGCATTAGCACTGCGGGCGAGGAGAGGTCCAATGTCAGTTTTCTCCATTTTGGAAGGCGGCTTTGAGACTTCGACGGGAGTCTTTTTGGGTGCGACGACAGGAGGGGCAGGTGGAGATGAGTCGGATTCCTCTTCTTCACTTTCACTTTCAGTTGATTCGCTTTCACTGGACTCATCTTCTTCTTCTTCCTTCGCAGGCTCCACTTTCTTCCCTCCGGTGTCTCCCTTGTTACTCATATACCTGTTTTGATATCGCGAAGTCGACCCTGAACGACCTCCGGAACTCCCCACGGAACTTGTGCTATCCTTTCTCTGTGCTCCAGTCCCTGATGATCCATCTGTTTTGTTCATGAACCGGTTCTTCACATCCTCTATTGAAAACAGAGCCCCTAGAAATGTATTATTTCCATTTATGTGGGCAACAGGGTGCATGCTGGAGAGAGAAAGGACCAAACCAAGCCCACAATGTGCAATACAGAATCCAGTCACACACACACAACATCACACTCAACATACATTTCTGTGCATACTTTGTACGCTTTCACCTTTCCGTTCATCTACATACCTATATTATATTTATAGCCTGAGTCCCTTGTGTAGTGGCATTGAATTCAATTTGTTTGTTCACCTCAACAAGGTAATGAAATACGTCTGTATATAGTTAGTAGGTATAAACCACCCATGTTGTTGTAAAGCAGATGAAAGCTCTCTCTTCCAAACCCCTCAAGAATACCAATGCAATTAATCAGCTTTGTGCTCCTAAGAATTCGTTTGTACGTCTCTACACACAAACATACTCGCGGTCGTGACTCATTTATCTTAATATCCGTGTAATCCTCGGTTAAACCTTGGGGGATCCTTTTAACGGGCCTATTTTTGATGAAGATACTGAGGCACACATACTCTCTCTCTGTGAGTGTGTACACAGCCTGAGTATTCATATTTATGCATTCATGTTTGGATCTTACGTATCATTTGGTGGGAGGGTAGCTTCTTCAATCAGAATTTAGTAACACAACCCGCATTTGTGATATGTGAACGAGGAATCAGGGAGCTTTTTACATAAACATAAATAAGTATACACACAGTCTGAGTTAGACACAAATGATGGGAAGCCATGCTCACCAACAAAGAAGTAAGACATGTTTAGCAGCGACGTTGTGAAAGGAAAGGATGAAATGGGTTTTCACTCGTTCAAAGGAATCGCAGGCTGTGTGTACTTTCACTCATCATCCTTTCACTTCCAAATCTCAACCGTTGCAATTATCTTCTGTTTTGACCCTATCGTCTCTCTCCGCTTAATGAATTCTAAAATTAAACCTTCTTTGGAACTCAACTAAAAAGCTCCTCTTTCCATCACTCCTCATGTGCAAACAAAATAAATGTCGTGATTCCTTTGGTCGCGTATGTCATTTAAACATGGGAGAAAGTAAGTTTGATGGAAATTAATTATTTCTCTGATTTCCAAAGAACTTCCGCGTTCCCATGTTTAAGCAACCGTGCAAGTTAAGTATACTGCTTTGCCTGCCTATATATTTAGGAGAGAGAGAGACGTGCTATTACTTATTACTACGTGCTAGTGCTGTGCCACTAGTGGAGAAAGTTTCGAAGAGTTTTTGCATATCATGAAAAAAGCTATGCATCCGATTTTACTAATTCCATTTGATATTCCTTTGCGACAAGGCTGACAGGTTGACGAGGCTTTTTAGGCTTTTAGTCATTTACATTTCTGAGTGAATATGTAGTTACATAGAGAAAGTTATCAGTGACATTTGACATTACTCGATTTATCCGTGCTGAGTTCATTGGTAGTGACGTAAAACAATGGGGAAATAATAAGGACACTATCTGACGGATGGTGAGTCTTAGATGGAGAAATTGAAATGAAGTGGTGGAAGGGGAATTGGGAAGTGAGTGAGAGAAAGTTGTGGCAGCTGGTGGTGGTGGTCGTGGACGTATGTGATATCATGTGAAGTAAGCGTTCTGTGCTCACATATCCCCGAATAAAGACATCACATCTGAGGAATAAAGTGATATTATGGGGCCCGGAGGTCGACTACCATTACGTAAAGGGGAACAGGAGATAGAAAATTGCTCTAGAATTTTCTCCAGTGAATTCTGCTGCAGCCTCTCGGCCTTTCCCCGCTTGGATGAATGTGGAGAATGTGTAAGGGACCGAGTGTCTGTGTGTAGTACTACTAACCATTTGTACAGATGTGAGGTAGCCCATCATACAAATGCATATGTATGTGTCGCTGTCATTTTATTCGAGTGCATAATTCTTCCGCCTATATCCCCATACATCGTTAAGTGCCATCACAGGACTAAAGTATTCGTGTGTGCATGTTCTCTGCTCCCAGATTTTGCCATCTGAACTCTGAAGGACTTACCGCTTCCTTTTCTGCTCTCGAAAAGTTTCGGCTAATCTTAAAAAGTGAATCTTTTTCTTTTGACTTTTTATGATTTCCTCGGTGAATGTATATCTGTGTACCTCCATCTTCCACATCATTACCAAAGACATTGGCCTTATTAGATGAGGAAGTTGAAGCAAAAGTTAGCGCAGGAATGGGGGAAGGCATTTCGGAATTTAATGTACCAAAATGCATGCAAGCTCACACACACAACATGCCACCACGAAATGTGGAATAGAGAGAGCGAGAGAGAAAAGAGAAGCATTTTGAAAAGTAGTCTAATGCGAGCATTACTTTGTGTATCTACTTCTCATGTCATGAGGAGAAATGAGTAGCATCAGTAAAGCAGGAGTAGAGGATGAAAGCATGACAAAGTCCATCTTTCACTATGCCCCGGCTTATCTTTCTATCCGTCTTTCCATTTCCTCCGGATGAGTTCTTACTAATAGACGTGCACACACACAAGATACACACATTCTCGGCAGATGAAGACATACTCAGGGAGGAATGCAAGGAGAGAGAAAGTGTTATCAACAAAGTTGCTTCGAATTATGGACAATAAAAAGTTGTAGCTAAAAAGGTGGAAGCCTTGAGGAGATCAAAGGGTGAGAGATGCGAAAGAAAGGAGCCAACCTGTTCCAACTGATCCTGAGCTTGTGGCAGACTCGCTTGTGCTTCCACTATCTTCAGATTCAGATCTCTTCTTGGGAAACCTATCTGGTGATAATTTCCTCACTCTTGATTGTGTCCCCTCCTGCTGTTGTGTGGCAGTTTGAGATGGAACTTCGACAGGATGCTCAGCCGAAGATTCCGTGTAGCCAGGACTTTTCGGCTCATTAGAAGTCTGTCTCCTCGTTCCTCCAGCCACGGCTTTCTCTTGGTCTGCTTTGTTCTGCTTTTTCTGTTTGGCTATCTCATCATCTTCACTCAACTGTCGAGATGTTGTTCTCCAAGGAGCTGCAGGACCAGAAGTTGTTGTTACTTTCTGAACCACCACTGGGGCTTGTTGCGGAGTAGGGATGGGAACTGGGGACGGCTTCTTAGGTCTTTCAGTCTCTGCTATCCGCTGGATTACCAAGGGACTGTCTGAAAGTCTGGCGATGCCTGACATCGGACCTTTGCTCACGTCATCCGTGTCCAACACTCTCTCCCTTTCCTTAGGGGGAGCCTCAAATCTCACTCGACTTCCTTGTTGAGGCTCAGGCTCCTCAAACGAACTCTCCAAATGACGAGTGAATCTCGATCTGAATCGGGACTTCCTGTCTCCACCACTTTCATCGTCTTGACCATACGTTCGAATCGGCCTTGGCTCTCCGAACTTCCTTCCCGATCCGTAGCTACTGCTCCCACAGGAATCATCGTCATCCTGCATATTCCTGAATTGTGTGGTGAGCCGATGGTCAGATTTACTTCGCATCAGTGCTGAGCCTTGTCCAGGAGTCAGTTGGGAGCCACCGAGGCCCGGTTGGTTGTTTGTATTGGCTTGGCCTAAAGTTTGAGGTTGACTGGCAGGAGGAAGGTGGAGATCTCCGAATGTTCCCAAGGTCATAGAGAGCGTGTTTGGATCTTGACTCATTGAGAACTTAATTCTTCTTGCGTAATCGCCAGGCTCGTACTCAAAGTTTCGTATGAATTCCATCGTCTTGAGGAATATGTCTTTAGCGTCCATGAGCTCGTTATCCTGCCAGGTCATCGGTGTTCCATTTTCATTCACCATGTACTTCTCCACCAACTCACAATTGGATTGGATATTTGCCACTTCCTGCTCTAGATTTGAGCGAAATGTACTCAGTTGCTTGATTTCATTTCCCAGGTACCGTTCGACTTCATGTTTCAAGTATTCCGTTCGGTCTTTCAGAGCTTTAGAGAGACGTCTGTACACACAAAATATTCAAATTCAAATCAATTCCACCAATCTAAAGACCAGGGATCTAACGATCTAATGAAATCTGTCTTTTGGAAAGCAAGGGCTCCGGGGAAAATGATGGAGGAAATGAGAGAGAGTTTCCGCACCAGAGACACATACATGTATGTCATTGTCATAAACCCAGATATACAAGGAAGTCCGTTATAATATAACTCGTGGAGAAGTAGGGGGCTTATACGTACGTCGACACGAGAGCTGTGCGCTGTCATTATTAGAAATCTCTCGTTGCATCGGATTCCCTTCTCTTTCATCAACTCCAAAACTTGAGCAATAAAACATTTTTCATAAACATCTTTCATCTGCGAGGGAATGAGCCTACGCGTCGAGTATTTCTGTATTTCTCGCTTTCGCTCTCTTCCCAAGACTCCGAACAGAACTGTTTATTTCACCCAGTTGAGCTGATTTGGCATTCACTTTATGAAAATTAGATACTATCTGCTTTTGGCACGTTGCTGATTGATGATGTATACAAACTCTCATTGAAACATTTGCTCTGGTTTAAAAGAGGCTAAGGTTATATTTGTGCAGGACCGAATGGGCTTTTAGTATGTAGGTTCTGGGATGGTGGACAGAAGCATTTGTGTACTTTGCGTGTATTTATTGGCATGCGATTTTGCCTACAAGACCTTGCAAGCAGGAGTGGTGGACCACTTAGGGCTTCAATATTTCAGAGTGCAATAATACGTAATGTCATGTTTACCTGTAAATATCGTCGATTTCTTCTATCACACTCATACTATTGGTCTGGAGATGGATGGAGTTCTTTTCAACGGTGCAAACCGCATCTTCCAGTCTGCCCAGAACTCTTTTGACTTGGTTTGTGATTCTTTGGATTTCCCTTTTGAGCACATCTACATGAGCGTCCTTGCAGTCTCCACAAATTTTCTTGTCACAATGAGCACATACGCTGCAGTATGATTTCTCACTGCAAATTTGGCATCTTTCCATCACTTGGTTGGAAAATGGATCTGGCAGTTCACCGGTAAGATCAATATGCAGTTCCAAAAATCTCGTAAGCGTCACGTTCGTGGGAAAGGCCGAAACTCCCTGTGTAACACGATCATCATATTTAAAAATAATAAATGCTGATTCATCGTTTTCCCCAGCCCAATCCTTCTAATAACTCATCATCACCACCCCTTCGAAATTCTTTTGCAAAAATCTGAACAGAGATTTCCACTCACTCGCTTTTGTTATTACGGATTTGTGGTTTTGCCTCAGGATACGTAAAGTAAAGTGGAAACTGAATGAAATCACGAATCCTACTTGAGTTGCTTTCATTTGACACTACATGAGCAAACCTCGGACGGCTGTGAAGACGGATTGTGTCATATGATAGGATTACTCCCATCGGATATCACATGGCTATACATACTTTCCCCTGGTTGCATGGACGATGATAGTCTCCCTCACACGACATAAAGATATCTTCTTCCCCAAAAATTACTTATCTAAAAACGATCGTACCCAAAATAATCTGACTTACTTGGTAGCCCACCCTGTGTTCCGCGCGACATTCGGGACATTTTATCTGCAATGTAATAAGAACTCAATGAATAATGGAATTTCAATCTCTCACCGCATCCATCATTCACATGTGTGCAGATCATTCCACAAGAGGCTTTGTTCGCGGGGTCATAACCCACTTCCTTACCTCCAATATATTTGTCCAGGATTTATTGTGGAATAGGATATTTTATGTACCTACTCATAATTGCAAATCTAAATGTAATAATAAATCTGCTTGTGTGTGTGTGTGAATTGTGAATCTGCAAATCTCTATTAGGCATTCATAGTCTGATGGAATTCATTGAAATTCATATGAATAACCCTTGGCACTAATAAATATTCTTTTATGAAGTGGCAGTCAGCATTGGAAATTATTTCCGGAGGACACAACCTCGATGAGCTCTCTCCATTGTGACCGGAGATTAGAGTTTAGATCCGCTTTCTTCTCTGAAGTAAATGGGTAAGAGCGACCGAAGGCTAACTTGAAAAGCCGGTTTATTATTAACCAACCCATTTGAGAAATTTTTCGGAAAATGAAATGTTTTTGTGACATGTCATGTTGAACCCTCTCTTCCTTACAGTAATAAATCTTGGCTGACTGCTTTCAGTGCAAAAAATGGGAATATACCGTGTCCTCATTTGTTACACCGCCTAATGCCCCGTAGAAGTGATATGCTTGTCAAGATCCTAATGTCCTCCATCTTTTACCACTTACACACATATTTTCATCTTATCGTTCGTGGCATCCTAACTCTTTGATTTTCCCTTTTGACAACTACACTACCGAAATTATGAATTTTACCAACAATTTTTGTCACTTTACACTTGGGAATCCCCTTTTTGTAGCTCCACTCGTGCGACTATTTCGTCTTACAGCTTCATCATCATCAACGCCAACTTCTTCTCTGTATGCGCTCCACTTGATATGAAAATGAATGCGTTAACATCAAATGCTAGGCTTCCTGGATGTTCATACTCCTCTCTACGGAGTAATGTCTTTCTCAGGCTGTGTTATCTTAATTTTTGTGATGCCCAGCTGTGGCTTAGAGATAACAGTAAATGAGTTAATGAGACGAAGGATTATCTTCTCTGTGGAATGAGTTAATTTGCTTTTCCTAAGTACAACCCATTTATTCGTGCAGTTAGCTGTAAGTTAATAAAACTCGTGTCCTTCATTATCTAGACTGATTAGGTTTTGGCTGCTAATGCCAAAACAGAGCTAAGCTGCGATAACTCACGTTGCCAGAATAGGAACAAAATCAGATACACTCCAGACTTAATTTTCCAGTGCCTACTTACTGCTTCGTCTTGTTTTACGAATAAAGCAATTTCCAGAATGCCTAATAACGCATATGCAGGCAATAAGGTTCTGGGCAAAAGAAAATACGATCATGTGAGCAGTGTTCGTGACACCTTTGAATAGTCTGGTCGGTGTATTTATATTTGTGAAATTCTTTTTGAACTTTGCACCATGTTCAGTATTTTTCATTTTCAGAGCACTCGCTGTGGAATTGATACTTTCATTCCAGTATTGAGATGTGATAGGTACCGTTTATTTTCATAATTCTTGCTTTTAACTTTGGAACTCACTGCGAAATATTACGCAAAAAATAAATCTAATTAATTTGCGCCTACTTACTTTGGAATTACACCTGTGTTATTCTAGACATCTTTCGCGGACCAATTAATTCTATTTTACCTTATTGCTCTCATTCAAGTACTAAATTGGTGTTTGCTGTGCTTACTACCTTTTTTATAATTACTCTTTCCACTTGTAATAGATTTTATGTCTGTATAATCTGATCTTGAGATCCTGAAATTTCTTACTTTTCAACAGCTGCAAATGAAAGAAAATTATCGGAAGTATTCAATGAATGCATGTGACACGCTTCATAAGAAAATATTGAATTAAATTCAAAAGGTGAAACTCCTTTGATCCTTATTCGCTGAAGTCATTGGCGATAGAACGGATGATTCGTGCGATCATATCAATAGGAGCAAGGCATGAACAACACACGGTTCTATCGTATTTCATCAGATTTTAATGCATGAAAACCTGGAAGAGAAAAATCAAAGTGAATACGCAAGGATCGCCAGGCATGTAAATGAACACTTTTGATCTCGTAAGGTATTTTTTTGGGAGACAAGAAGCTTGAGCTTTATGCATCATCCGGTGACGAATTTCCTCAGCTTATTGGTTTTGAGAAAACCCCAGCATCAAATATCCTGAAAACCAGGATAGAATGCCAATTTTTCCCGACGACACCCTAGAGGAGTCAGTAGTCTTCTTACTAAGGTTCCGGGTTCTATGCGCTCTACGAAGCACAAGTGGAAAGAAGCTCTGAATGATTGCATAATATTCTCAACGTTGATAAGCCAAAGGGGTTCGTCGTGTTTGGTAGATTATCACGAGGAATCTTTTCTCTCGAATCGTCTCGAACTTATGTCACGTCACATTTCCACACAATGACATCCCTGACACTGGCAACATCTCTACCAACACTTTCGCTTGAATTTTAACCCAGGCTTTGATCTCAAAGCAAATTGACCTGAGATTCTTGGAACTTCTGCACTACTACAAATCAATTTGTGATCGCCTGCATCATCTACACAAACAACTTAATCCTCACTTCTTGAATTCTCTAATAATCACATGTCAACGTGTGTCTGTCTGTATTTTCCACTTAATATATTACCATTTCCATTGAATTTGAAAGTAAAATTTTAGTAGGGAACCTATAATAAAGATACTTCGGTACTTTGGTTGTAAATGTAAATCCGCCTCAATACGTGTTATTACATCCATGCTTCTTGTGCAGTGTCACTCACTCCACATGAGTGCATCAATTATATACTGCTAACAAATTAACTCGTTTGAGGTTTCAGATTTCGAATTATCCAGGAATGAAACCATTTTAACCGAACTATGAGTTACACAAGTACTCATTACTTTGAGAGAAGAGAACTTTACCTTGTGTGCAATGACGATGATTAACTCATTCATGTGATATATATGAGCATTATGAGCTTCTGCGTAAGCTGTTCTATTATTTCCCACAGTCTTCTGTTAAGAGCATTTCAATCAGTAAGTCTGCTTAAAATGGATTTCAATTATGACTCAATAATCCTACTCCGAAATCTAATATGACAGTATAGATATAGATGCGGAATGTGGTACAAAGACATTTGAAATTAATATTATGCGTTGCTTTCATAAGTTACAGGAGAATGCTTTGTGCCTATGATTCGTTAATGAGATTTAAACACTCTCCAGAGTTACTGTGAAATCCACAAAGTGCTTTACATGTGAACGTTAGGCAAGTTTTGTAGATATACTGTTGTATTTGTAAGATAGCTGGTCTTTCTCCTTTTATACTAACAGTCTGTATTGGTCCGAAGAGATCTTGTGTTTGTTTGTAAGTGTTTATGTGTCTGTTGGTCCGAAGAGATCTTGTGTTTGTGTGTGTGTGTGTGTGTTTGTGTGTCTGTACCTGTGTACTTGGAAATTCATTGTTTTCACTGCTGGAGGACAATAATCCGAGAAGATTAAGGAAAGGTGAGTGTTATGGGAGATATGTAGAAGGAGGAAAGCTCTTCTATAAAATGAAAGAGGAGACATTACCTGTCGACGGACGTAATCGACCAAGCCTTCGAGGCAAGGCTCCATGCAGAACGAATGTTGACATGGAAGAAGTTTAGGATTTCTGTATCGATCGAGGCAGATCGCACAGGTGAGGAGCTGATCGAATTGCTCCATTGTCACGATTTCTCGTCTGCGTCTCACGCAAAACTCCGACAATGATTGAGCGAGGAAGGCTAATTAAACCGTACGTTCTTTCCTCACTCAAACCGGCAAAATATTTTTTTCGCGTTCACTTTCACTCGCTATTTTCAAATTAAAAATGAATTATTTTCGTGCCACCACCACTACCACAAGCGGAGCCAAGAGTTTTAAAGAGAGAGAAGAGAGACACTTGAAGAAGATTCGAAACTCTTGCACACTTTACGATGAGTACATTCCTCGGAAGCAGAATTCGTTGTGTGAAACTAGACCGGATGGATCAGTAAAATCCGTAAGCTGAAATAGATTCTTGGCACACGACCTAAACCTATCTAAATATGGAAGGAGGAAAACTATTTTTGGCTAATCATGGTGACGACGACCTATCTTCCCCTCCGTTCTGTGGTGCTCGGGTAAATTCCCGAGATGAACACACTATGAACTCTTTTTTCGAACATCTCATGTGCACCGAACTCCACCACCACCACCACAAGCGATACTCCTTCGCAGACTCATTCAATGACCTAATCATTAACTTTATTCCTCATCGTACGAGAAGACACTCGAGAACGATGCGTAGGATGCTTTCTACTTCGTCTGATAGCTTCACCCCCGCAAAACTTGCATCTCTCTGCACTGCATGCCTTCCACACTTTCACCCGCTGTATGTCACTTCCACCTTCAAATGTCTTCTGCAATGCATTTCCACATCATCTGGAGCCCTCTGATGCCCATGAATGAACGTACAACTCTAAACATTTCCTTTCCAATGAATTTTAATTCTTTTCATCACCTTCATTATAATTTATAATACTGCTGCAATACATCGGATCTCTGCCGAGACTATCACTTACAAAGTACAGCGAACAAATGGGCTTCATCATTAGCACCAATATTAGTATAGCATACATAGCCTGGAGACAACTTTACAGTACAATGTAGCTAGCTATACATCCAAATCAATTAGTATACATTAAGTACCTTGCAGTTGTATTAATTAGACTGGTAATTACATTGGATGCCGTCGGTTGAGATGTTTTACCGGTTGGATACTCGCAACTCTCGTCTTTTTGCATCTCGCCTGCTATTTAGTTGTAATGGTGGTTAACTATTTGGTGTCTCTCTGTGTGTGTCTTTCTCATTGAATCGAGAAGACAGCAAATGGAGAGACAGAGTGAGAATATCAACGTGGATAATGAACTCTCTCTCTCTCTGTAATCATGGGATTGTCAAAGATGCGGTAGGCTACAGAAGAAAATCCTCATCTCCACGACCAACGACGGACTCTTCGTGTGTGTGTCTAGTAATTCAGTAACTCGGCTCGAAGCCTTCTTGCAAATTTCGACGAGAGCCTGAGAGAGATATATTTGCATTTTAATTATCAATTAGCACCTTTAATGACGTCTACGAGAGGCTTTAGTTCCTCCGAACAAGATCCTTTTAAAAGCTTGACGGAATTCGGGGTTGAAAACAGTGTAGATGCATGGATTTAATGTAGAGTTGATGTAACCTAACCATTGGAAAGCATTAGCGACGTACTCAGGTAGAGAACAATTGACTTGACACAGGGCCATAACTAACACTTGCACGAAGAATGGAAGCCAACAGGCCATAAAAGCACCAGTGATTACTGCTAAGGTTTTGGCTGCTTTCCGTTCTCTCTTGGCTTCAAGAGACTCTTTACGCTTTTGAAGATCCTTAATTTTGCGGTTTGAGTTAGCATTGGCCCCTTCTTCAGTTGCTGCAGCAGTGCGAGGAGGTGATGCCTCTTTGTCAGGAGAAGAAAGTGAGGCTCGAGATCCGTGGAGATGGCTACATGGAAGTGTCAACTGATTATCCGACGGACCAACTGAAGGGTTGATTCCGGACTCCTCATCACAAGAAATCGCTGACTCCTGAATTTGCTCCATTTCTTGCACATCCACCACATTAGGGCTTCCTACGACAGATTCCGTACTCGTCTCCACAGTCGCCGTGTGACATGAGAGCTCATCTCCCGAAAATGTGCTGGACATGGGCAGCTTCGTTGGGATATTTGTTGTTGCTCCACTCCCTCCGGATGATGGGAGTTTATGATTATTTGTCTTCCCCACCCGATGTCGAATCCGACTCTTCGCAGTCTGCCAGATCTTCCAGTACAGAATCAGAATTAACATTGTTGGAGCGTAAAAGGTGGCCACTGTCGCAAACACTTGGTAGCCAACGTCTGGGCTTACGATGCATCTAAAACAAACAATTCCAACACAACTTCAACATCATCTCTATTCCCACACAGATCCCGTCACAGTCACAAAACAATTTATCCCCAGAAACTGATTGCACCCAATTCCCATTGATTGTCAGCATTGTCCCCAAACAAAGAAATTCCTTTGAAAATTGTCATTTACATTATTGATCTCAACTGTCGCTGGTAATTATTCCCACGAATCCTATAAGGTCATGCGTATAGTTTCTCAACTATATATCAATGCCATTAAAACCCAAGGACTCAAGTTTATCAACATAAAAGAACGGGTAGTTTCAACTCGCCCCTTTTGTAATGAAAACTTTCTCCCTACAGTTATTAGATCTCTAGATCAATTTCATTTATTGGGAGTGCAATTCTGAATTACTTGTTCGAGTTTTACTTACTCTTTCGATATGAAAGCACTTGAGATAGGCGCAGCAGGTATCGTTGACAAAAATCAACCTCTCCCTTCGCCCTAAATGCTTTCCGTGAAGTCTGGCAGTAAAACTTTTTTAGGATTTCAATTTATTTTGCTCTTTGCCTACGGTTGGATGTGCGTTGTGCCCAACCGGTATTGATAGAAATGTGTTCCCCAAAGTAAATGTAGCTTTATAGTAGGGCGAGAGAAGGCAGTAAAATTGAAATGAAACTATCTCATTTGGTTAACGAGAATGACGAAGCTCTACGACCTCCCTTTGAGGTTATTAATGAAAACGAGGCCGAAGAAGACGCGGAACAAATCCACCCTGCGCACATACCTCAGCCTAAGGTAGTTTAATATACAGTCGGGTAGCCGTTAAAGAATGGAGAAAAAGCTCTCAGGATATTGCCAACGTCCCAATTCTCTGTATGTATGACATAAAAGATCCCATTCAGTGAGTTCGCCGCAGAATCATACACGTCCTGCGAAATTCGAAAGATTGCAATCAGGAATCACACGCGTCCTCGGACACCATTACCTTTATGTGTCTCTCCAATTAACCTCTCGTCATGAATCGCCAAAAGTTAGAAGAAGACTGCCTGACTCTGAGCACATTGAGAAGTAAAACTTTCCCATACTAACCTAACGACTCTCTGTCTCTCTCTCTGTGCTCAGAGTTCTTTGAATTACAAAGTTTGGAAAGCAGTGAAAATCAACATTTTGAGTCACAATAATTACTCCTGTTTGTTTTAGTTTCATCAGCTCGTTTGTTTAGCATTTTGACGGACATTTGAGTAAACATTTATTCATGAGCAGATGATCTAAGTTTACTCGGATTCCGGGATTTAGTGATCAACTTTTCTTTTTTTACTTGAAAAGTTTCAGACTCCTTTGTAAGAATGCGGAGAAAGCATCTTGTTCAGAGTTGAGAATCACTTGTGACAGTAATGGAAATAGGAAAGAACAAATATGTAGTGCCTAAAAAGTAAGGAAGTCAGCGGCTATTTAGCGCACAAAATACGCTTCCGTCTCTAACACTTGAAGAAAGTTTCGATAAAAGTGGAGGAGGTGGAGAGATAGGGAGCGGGTGACTCGCGACGACGACGACTGAAAGGAAGAAGGAGAAAGTTGGATGTTGGATTCCATGCATGAAATCTGATGAGATGAGACGACACCTGGCATCTTAATCCATTCACGTCTCCTTGTTCCTTTCGTAGCTTTCTCAAAATTGGGTGTCTTTTCAATAGAACTCATCATCAGTTTTTCAAAGAAAGTTTCTCTCGCCATTTCTTACACAACACAGGTTGGGACGGAAGGGGTGTGGGACAGTCCAACTAGCAAACAAAAGGCTGGAAATGAATTCAACCTCGGTTTCGTGATCACAGGGGAAACCAAAAGTAAACTATCTATTACTTTGATTACACAGCAGAGAATATGACATCTCTCATGCAGACATGAGACGAGTGTAGATGAAACTTTTAGCTTTCACCACACTGTCACATGTCCCTATCTATGCAAGAGTCACTCCCTCCCCACCGACCAACAACCAAAGAAAGGCTAACCTTACTTTCAACCACAAATAAACACCCGACGCTTGCTGATGTTGTGCTGTTGTGCATACATGGAAGTCACTCGCATCTCACTTCTTTCACAAAACTAAAGAGATACAAAGCCCTGTTGTCCTATTTGCCGACTTGTACACTGTCACTGTTCTTTCTCACTTTCAATTCACTCGGGTGAACTAAAATATAATACAATAGTGTGTTAGGAAGATTCGTGAGATTTCACACACCTTACTCCTTTACCTGGATCAATACATCTTTATTTAGTTTGGACAGCTGACACAGACATTATGAATGACCCCAGTGGAGCCTAAGCATCTTACAAACTTCGCGTCTCACAGACAATCTAGAAAATACTGAGAACCACGTTATTTATTTGCAGGAAGAACTTTCTTGAAAGTTTCCACACTCCAACCACCCGCGTAAGTGATGAGCTTCGGGAAGAGAAGTACTTCACTTGCATTGGATGCGCCGTGGAACAAGCAGACCTTTTAAGGCATCCGTACATTTTATTTATGATCATCAAATACTCCTTGAACCTGACGTCCATTGATTAATGAAAGTTCTGAATTGACTAGAAAGCATTCCATCATTCTTGACTACTCTGCATATTTTTGAATGGTAATTTAATCGGAGTGGTTGGAAGTCAAATGGATGTGAAGAACCCCAATTATAATCTTGGGTTTTACTGTTAGAGACATACGCTTTTATGCGTGGGAAGTGTGAGGGAATCAAGTTCAATTCTTCGTGAGTGTCTTCTTTGATTATCAGAGAATGGCATCAGAGAATATATAAACCCGTGTAAGACAAATCCACAGAGTTCTACACTAACTGAATTCATTAGCACTAATAATGAGTGAGGTCCTACGTCTCAGGTCACGGCTAAACCAACTGACTAGTGACTAGAGAGAAAACCGTCAGCTCAGATTATTGATGTAACGAGGAACTTCACGTCGGTGAAGAAGGACGATCGAGAATATTAAATTGAATTATAATGCAGTCAGCCTCTAAATAATTATGAACCATCACTTTAAACCTGAAACTGTCGGAGAGATTTCAGACACCCGAAGTTCAGTAAAGAAAAAGCCGATTGTGGGTTACGTGAGACCTCGAGAGTCTACAGCACCTAAATTTTAAGTAACAGTAAAAGGTAGAACGCGAGGGGATTCATTCCTGTAAAAGTACATAAGTTAACTGGCATTAAAAATGGATGAATTCTTGAGTATCGTGTGAATAGCCAGTCATATGACTCCGGAATACTCTGCTCAAAGTAGAAAGATACTCGAGACTCAAGGGAAGCAACGCCTGCCTTAAATAAACAGCAGGAAATCATTTAGGCGTCGAGAAGAAAGGTATACGACAATGTAGAGTTCGCTTTCTACTCCGGGGTGAAAGAAGACTTATAATTTACTTTAGAATCGTGACTGTCAGAGGAATTCCGAAGTACAATGGTGAGTGGTGTTTACTGTTTACATCGTTAATGCGCAGAAACAAAGGGGAATTGTAGTTGACAAGTAATTGCATTTATGAGAATTCATTTTTAACAATCTACATCATAAATATGTACATAAAACTTTACACATTTAGAATTCCAGCCTCATACCTTTCTTCGCATTTTTGTACTAATAGTCTAACTGTGTGCGTTCTGTTACACATTTCAGTTAACAAATTATGAGATAAGCTTCATTCTCGTAATACCGTCGTGCTTAAAAATTAACCAAGTCATTACGAGAACGTAGGGAGAGATACACACGGAGCTGTGCACAGATGATGGATGAGCTACTTTGAGAATGATGGAGAAATAAAATGATAGGAGGAAAAATGCACCTGCGAACGTCATGTATTAAATGATTAGTTTGGCGATTAAAGCTGTAAAAGGGTCGTAAATTCAACATCCATTTGTGTGGAGCAGAAGTAACGATGTAAAACGAATCAACTGTGGAAAAAAGGCAAGTCACTATAAAAGATTAGTGAAGAAGAGAAGCTCACCTGTGTTCTTCGATTCTGTCCCAGAAATGAGGATCCTTCCATCCTAAAAGAGGTGCAACACTGACCAAAAACGCGACGAGCCATACCATGAGAATCATAAGGTTGATATGAGTTTTGTTTCTATTCACGGTCCAATTTATTCTTGAGACAGCCCAGTACCTTGACCAAAAAAGTTTATTTATTTGGCAGGGTGAAAGATATATCAATTTATTCCTCTGTCTTACTGACCCCGTCCGTTTATATATAAAGGCATTTACAAAAGCTTTCAATTTCTCTATTTCTGACGGAGAAGAAAATGCTCTGAGGGGGTGGATGATGGTGGTAACTATCACAAGGAGAAAGCTGCAGACTTTCACCAACCTCTCAAATGGTTTTGGGTGTGTGAAAAACTACTTGTGCTTTGGCTTTGAAAGGATTTTCCCATTACATTTCAGAATCATTCAATCTCATGGATTTTCATTGAGCCAAATGAAACTTTCTCGCTCGTCGAGTAAAGTGAGGGAGGAGGGACAGGAGTGTGTAGTAGTTGTTCGCTCGTTCATGATACTGTCATCAGATACAACGAAGGAAAGTGTTCACTTTCCTCCTATTCATTTTCTCGCCCTACAACACATCATCCGTGTGTGTGTGTGTGTGTGTGTGTTATTTTCTACGGCTTAATTTATTCTCAGCCTAAGCCACAGGATACATCTCTGAGGCTTAGATGGGTGATACATGCGAACATCTGCATACGTAATAGTGTGAGGCTGGCAGATGAAAAAGTACGATTGCTGCAGACTCCAGCATTAATACTTACCTATCGAGGGCAACAGCAAGAAGATGCAAAATACTTGCTGAACAACACAGAACATCCGCACTTGTCCAGAGATCACAGCCGATCGCACCAAAATGCCAAGAGCCGCTGATCTACATAGAATTGAAAGGGAGAAGAGAAAATCAGCATCACAAAAGCTCAGTTACAAGATTGATTACTTTCTTTCTGTCTTTTTCAGTGTCTTAACTACCCGCTGTATTATTATTCCACTTCTTATCTACAACTATTATTTCACTTCAAACACAGTCATCCATATTCTTCTAGCCTCACAATTGAGCACCCTGCATCCGAACCAAATAAATAACAGGATCTCACCATGATACAAACAGTCTAGTGAGAGAGCATTAGAGAGATACTTACAGGAAGGAACCCTACACAACTCTCCGATCCTTCTTCGTCTTCATTTCCTTCTCCTTTCTTCTCTGTATCGAATATTTCAACCAACATTACATAAGCAAACATCTGATAAGAGCAAAAGAATGGCGATAAAATGAAAATTTTCATCTACCAGACGCTTCCCTCACTACCTCTGAAATGATGTGTGGTGATGATGACGAAGTAGTCCGTATAAGTAGGATAGAGGATATATTTATATTCCCTCAACACTATTGAGTGTATTATCTTTCCTTGCCATTGTGTATTTACACTGGAGCCAATATGTACTTTACCACCGTCTGAGTTTCATACTGGGTCTGTGTTTGTGTCTGTTTCCTACATCTTGGAAAGAAAGCTTCCGTGCTTTCTCCCTATACGATATTTGAAGTCTTTGAAGAAATATCCCGATGCTCAAACCTCAAACTCAAAAAATTCCACATCTTTATTATTTTCTCTTGTGTGATACTAAGCACGAAACTATTTGAAAAAGATCCTCTTTGTACGTGCGGAGAAAGCAGGAAAAACTAAAAGAAATGTAGTTGACCATTTTTTGGACCAAATAGCTACCACACCGGTTTGTTGGAAGAACAAATTCGTTTGATAAGCATAAATCCTTTTTAAATTGCATGCATGACAGTGGGACGGTGTAAGACGTGTAAAATTATTCTTTAAGTGGAAATAAAAGATTTAGCCCACACAGAATGTAACGAACTGAACTGTATAGCGTCCCAATGTTTCAACTCTTTCTTTCAGAGGTTTCACCGGTTTCAGCCTTCGGGAGAGACACACTTCCTTCATCTCAATCTTGTGATGCAGACCGGAAAGAAATCATGAAATTATTACAAGCACTCCTCTCACCACGAGTAAATTGGAGTTTCCTTTTAGGAAGGGTTGAAGTCGATAAGTCCAAAGGAATGTGTCTGTAGTGCAAAGATGGCAAATGTGTATGAATATGGTAAGCTTTATGCTTCGACAGAAGTACACACTCACGCTCGCCTTCTGCCCAAAGAAACGGTAATACTTCTTACACACAAAGAATACTTTACATTTTTCTAAAGTAAAAGTTCAAATTTCCTTTTCGCTTGAGACGACATCCCATGACCTCAAACCTTTTGAATTTCGAACAATGTAGTGCCCTGCGTAGGGATTTTGAGATGTTGCATCAGAGTCAACGAGATCTTACAGTAGATAAGCGGCTACTCCTTTCAAAATATTTCACATGAAACTCTCCACACATTTCTCATTCGTGGGTAAGAAATGAGTTAAAAGGAGGAGCCCGGAGGGATAATCTTTTCATCAGAGACTCCACTGTTTTAATCCAGAACCGACAAGTTATTATAAGACCCACTCTAAGTATCTACGTACATAATATTGTGTGCACACTCACGTTACACACTGCACATATCCAGCCTACACAAATATTAAACTTGAAATATCCGAAATGTAATACATTTAAGCATAACACTTGACTTCCCACGAGGGATGTTCTCATAATCTTGAGAGAATGCATTTTAAGAAGTCCCGTGGAATCTACGGAGAAAGTTTACGGACTCAACGTAGCAAAACTAGGTAACGACGAGCATACCGAGAGAGCCATGTTCACTCTTCTGTCAGATTATGAAATCCTTCACGGATTCTTGATTCTCGAGGAAATTCATTCATCATAATATTTGTACAACAGCTTTCTCCACATGAGAAGTTTAACTTCATTTCAACGAACTTTCTCCTTCGTTGAGATGATGACGAAGGATTCTGAAGGTACGTCCATGTGTCCGTGGATTATGTGCCTCCACAAACTCACAAAGTTGCGAAGAATGCGGATCAAAAAGTCCTCGTCTCATCCCATCCCATGCTGTTTTTCTTTGGCTGACACAACCGCTGAGATCTTCTGTGTGTACCCCTTTGTACTTCTCTTTCTCCATGCCTAGGGTATTCTATTTTTACTTACGTACTTACAACGCGTCGTGCATTAGGATAGTTGGGAAGGGCATCTCACTCACTCATATATAAGATCAGAATCTGCTTCACAAAAAAGGAAAGTGGCATTTGCTTTCACCATCATCGGACACTTCTTCTTCTTGTTCGGCATTCAGTCGTGCGAGGACCAACTACCAACTATGCTCTCCTTTACTGGTCAGAGGAGAGAGAGAGAGGGGCGAATAAAAAAGCCAACATCTTCAAAACTCAATTTCCGTTCTTTGGCAAAGCGTGGCCAGTGACTGTAACGGATTTTACTCTGTCATCTTTAACACTCCATCCCACCTTGAAGAAGGGAATTTCTTTAATCTAAGCTTTCTACTCTTTAGGCAGGAGTTTCTGTAGTGGCAATTAGAAGCAGAGGGTATGCCATCTCAACTCCTCGTCTTTCTCTTCGAAAACCCAGATTTACAATCCTTTGAGCAATATCCGCCCATGAAATAAATATGAGCTTCCCTTTTCTGATGGTTATGCCGGGTTGTTTTTTATTCAGTGAACAAAACCTACTATACAGAATACACAATATACTTACCCCATACACTCTATACCTTCTTCTCTATTAAGCAAGGCTCTCTTCTCGACGTTCTTTTCCTTTCGAACTACTTCGAAGAGTACACGATTACTGTTTACTTTGTTGCCTGCATGCGTGAGTGAATTCTCATGCACCTCATGTTTTATGGCCTAATCAAGTACGTAATTCTCGCAGTCGTAACACAGTTACCAATTTGAAGTAATAATGTGAAATTGTACTACAAGAATGCTATTTGCTCCTGACAAACATTTGATGAAACAACAGGATTCTCATACCATGTAGTGCGCGGCAGGGCCCATTACAAAACACGCCACCATTAAATCCGCCACGGCAAGGCTTACGATCAATCTGTAGGGATACAAACACATCCATTATTTTTTCAATTACCTTTAGTATTCTTCTTTAAATGAGGCAGAACAAATAATAATACTACTCTTTTGAACTTTAGCTAGTTGCACAGAGTTGGAATTTATTTAGATGTGATGATGGGGATCTCACCTGTTTGCGACGTTCTGCAGGTTCCTTTCAATAAAGACGGCCACTATTACTAGAACATTTCCTGAAAGTGACAGAAATATGAATTATTCTTGAAGAGGAAAGTGGCAAGGCTCGCGGTAATAATGATTATAACTTGGCAGGCATCTTCAGTGGTATAAATAGCCTTCTGGGCCAGATTCCTGGTCATTTTCGAATACGGGAAAGAAGGAAAGAACCCATTACTTTCCCCAACTGAGACTAACTAGCATTAGCACAAGCAGCAGATGTAACCATTAGTCTCAGTATGTACAACTGTCTGCAGATTCACAACTCTCACTTTTAGTTAGTAAAGATGGATTCTTTCCGAGACTACACACTTGCTTTTGTGTGTTTCAAACAAACCAAACAAAGAGCACCTACTGTGTGGTTACCAGACCACACATACTACTTTCCCTATAAAGAAAACTTAATGCATTGTTTGCAAAGAAAACGTTGCTTTCTTATTCGAAGGAAACCTCTTAGTTAAGAATCAATAATAATACTTTCCAAATCCAAGGTTTTTACATGTTACAGGTGTCTTTTATCCGAGTGATTTATTTCCTCCAGTTCCTGAAATCCTTAAGTATGCAGCATCAGCCTCCTGATCTATTTTTCGATCCAGTTTTTTTACATCAGGAGGAGAAAGGAATATGCGAGTGAACAATTTTACAAAGAAAAACAAACCCTGTGTTCAATACAGCATGAATAAATCTTCATTACTCATTCTTATCTTAGCATCCATATTTACACTCGTTCGGGTTTTATAGACAAAACAAAACTAATTTGAGTTTTGGAAGAGATAAGAATGATGATTCTTTCCTAATTACTCGAAACTTGGTGTGAATCACCTAAATCTTTCACATACCATTTTGTACCGCGGTTCATGGGTGTTGTAATGAGATATACAAAATTGTGAATGCGAAGCAGAATATTTAAAGCTAATTTTGTTCACTCACAGTTGGGAATAGTGTACGGACAGGCTCGTGAAAAATTAAGACCCGCGGTTTTGTGTGCTCATCCACGCGAATTCCGTAGGGTACGAGGCATGTGCTCGTGTACAATTTTGTAATGAAACTATACACTGTGTATGTTGCTCATCCTAAAGTTGCAGCGCATTAAACAAAATTAACGAATAAAGTTTACTTTCTGTGTTTGACAAAACGGATAGGACAATGGTTTAGGGATTAGGGTTATTTAAAACAACTTTGACATCAGAAGCCTTCACGTAATACTTATCTGCTTAAAATTCAAATTACACTAAGGCAGTCTGGGTTCTTCCCGTATGTGTGACACAAGCTGCAAGAATGCCTGAACAAAACTTGCGTTTAAAGTTCCGAGAGAAAGCTATTAGCCCGGGCACACTTGAGTAATGAGATCGAAGGGAAGAGTTTGGATTGGAATAAACTAAAGAGAAAGTCTCGTTTACATAGTTTCACGTTTAGTGGGAGAAGATACACTCTGCACTCTTTTCGAAAGTCTGGCTCATGAATTTCTGATGAAATTAAATCGACATTCAGCTATGAAAATAGAGAGGGAGTCTTGATACGATTACCTACTGGTTTATAATACACATCTCCTTTTAGTATATATTACATAGCCTTAATGTTGCATATATAAAGCCATTGTGGTCTAGTTGACTCCTAAGATAGCTTAGTTTCGCTAAGCGGACAGCGTGAGAGGGGATGGTGGTGATGACGCTGATGAAAGTTCTGGATGGTAAGCAGAAAGTGAAGGAAACTTCTGATTTTGACTTAAGGAAAGAGGCAGAAAGAAGAACTTTTATGGAAATGACTTCAGGCTAAAGTCCAATTCAAATCCTTTCCGATAGATCAAGAAATAGACATTCTTTCAAAAGATCCGTTATTCCTTCTCAAAATCTAGTCTGAAGATCAGGAGTTTTCTTCTTTTTTCTGTATGACAAAATGTTTAGGATTTTCAACCAAATCAACAAATTCTTCTATAAACTTTGTCAATGATATTGATTCAAATAGGCACCCCAATGAAATCACAGAAAGCGAATTGACAAAGGATGCTTTCACTATTTTCGTTTGCTCCACAAAGCTAAAGATGTAACTTTACCAGTCTTCAAATAATATTTTGCTCGTTAGATGCTTTTTTAAACTCACCATTTTCGATAATAATATTATCTTCACAAACAACAAGCACTAATCAAAAATAATTCTTGAGGCTTTGTGAATTTAAACTTTTTTAAGAGAAACAGACAAGTAAGAATGGACAGTAAGTTTGTTCTTATGGCAGACTTGTGAATTTGGCAAACTTTTAGTGAAAAAAGTTGTAAAGTATAAAAATCCAAATGTGAAATGCATGAATTCAACCTGAGGTGATTTTTAATGTCTCTTGCGTACAAAGAAACGAGTACAAGAAATATCTTGTTCATGTTCTTTTGGAGTCAAACCTTTGAATAAACTTTGATTGCTTAAGTCCTTCAACCTTCAAGGTTTCTTAACTGTAACCTCAATGAACTCAACAGTTGTAGATTATGCTGACGTTAACTCACAGCCACTTTGTTCATCTTTAGAAGCACAGCTATTAAACCTCCCTCTAAAAATAAGTTAAAAGGAGACTTGGTCTAAATGCCATTTTGTAACTTTCTCCTCCAACTTTTTCACTTGGTCAAAGTCAAGTACTGAGTAAAGAAAAGGGAAGAGAAAAGGTTTACTAATAGGTTTTTAACATACGTCTACATTTCAGCTTGAAGAAGAAGTTGAATGATGATACTTTCATTTCATTTTTGAATGTGCGTGTTGTACATAGGAGTAAAGAAAGTCAGTGAAAGTATTACAGAAGCCTTTCTGAAAATTAATTTTTGGCATGGCATTCACACTGGCTTAGCTTATCAAAGTAAAAAAAAAGTTTTTCCTGAAAGAATAACTTAATAATTTGTAAATTTGAGGAGATGGGTGACTCACCTACAATGGTTGCCAAAATTATAAGAGCCAGAAAGATAGCAGTGAGAAGCATTAATGCCAGAGACGACCAGCTCGTGCTAACTTCCGGTATTTCTGTTCCATTCTGCAAGGAACAATTGAAGAGAAGCAGAAGAGTGGCATTGTCCATGTCTTCACATGAAGACCCGTTCATCAAACTGGTCTCCATTAAGAGGCAAACTTTTTCAAAGTTGATTACTCCAGAGATCTTCTGTTCAGCAGAGATTGTTCACGGAGCACTGACATTCTTTCATGATTCTTCTACTTTTATTAAATTGCTACTGTTCCCAAAATTTTTCTCATACTAGCAACGCTTTGTCACAGAAGTGAATGGATATACCGGACTCCTTCTCTCCTCTTACTTCACTTTCTTTGATGAGAGTACACGGTGAAATCAGAAATGGGAAAAATGGAGTAAACTTCGAGTAACTAGTGTACAGCACACAGAGTGCCTGAGGAAGACTCGCAAGCTTACTGACTCGCACAAACGGTGAGGATTTTTCAGAACTTCAAGCAACCAGAAGATGTTATTAGCGATCTTGAGTTGCTTTACTTTACCAGTATTTTCCACATAAATAACTCCCAGAATCAAACAGCACGAGTCTTTAGGGAATTCAAGACACTAAAAGAATTTTCTTAACTGCGTGAGTAAAGCTGTGTAGAAGTTGGAATGTTATGACGTGAGTATCACTTTGACCCGAAATTCTTTAAAGCTGTCTAATCTCAATATCACATCACAAGTAGGAAGAAATAATATGATGTAGTAGCATTTGTCCAAGTATAACTCAACAAAGATCGTTTTGCATAGAGGTATGAATAGTAATTGAAGAGTTTTCATGAAGCATATGGGTTTGACAGTTTCTCATTCTTGTTCTGTGAACTGGAATCTCATGAATTCAGGCAACAACCTACTTGAGAAACCACAGTGTATGCACTGCAGCAATACTTCTGAAGATCACTTTTCAAGTGTTCAACTCGGTCGGCTATCAACTACTAAGTTTTACCACTTTTCTTCCACGAAGGTATTTACTTTTTACTTCACTTTCTTCAGGTTTCACACACACTCGATCGCGTGCATTAGCCATCAAGTTTGAAATTTAAACTTGTACATTTGTGTGAGATATACGTAAATAGAAAAGAGACTCAAACTCACACAGCCTAGAGGAAAGAAGATACGTACAACAGGAGAAAGTCAATCGACGACTACTACGACTGCATACACCGACTGACTCAATTTCTCGTCCGTTTCTGGGACCAAATAGCAAATCCACTCTATCATTCTTGTATTCTCACACACGCAGGCGTTCCATATATTTAACATTTAGAAGCCACAGTTCGTGGAATGGTGCGGTACTTTTCATCTCGGACAGACCCTTACGTCAAATGCTTGAGTAATAATCGACCTCTGAGTGTCAAGGGTTATGAGAATCGTAGGTTGTAGGTGTTCCAACTACTAGTACTACTTCCAACAAGCTGCCATTTACACACTTCGTTCCTAGAGATAAGGCTTTTCAAGAAACTTCCGTAGTTTCTTTCTACAATAATAGAAGTGGTGGTTGAGATCCTGGGCAGCTGGACTGTGAGCTGAGCTGTCGGTTTGAATGTTACGTGAACGATATAAGCACCAGATACAGATAATGGACTTTCACCAACACATTTTTCACCTTTTCCTGCCCAAAAGAACAATTAAATTGCAAAGAAACTATTCTACTTCCACAAGAAACATAATTTTTCATCTCTCTTCTTCACCCTATCCAAATGTGCATTAATTTCCTCCGACCTATCAGACTGACAGCTCAGATACTCAGACACATTACCGCACCCCAAAATATACACCTTTGAATGAAAATAAATCTTCCCACGTAGCCACTGAACGCCGTACGCTTACCCATCATCACTGTTTAATAGCCTTAGTATTCCACCACGATGAAACCACAAAACATTTAAGAAGAACACTGGAGATCGATAAGAAGGAAGGTTGCGATGAGAATAATGCTGGAGAAAGCACCAAACTAGCCAGACTCGGCTACAATACAATAACAATGCGGGTTAGACAATGGCAATGTAATCTTGCATCATTACTTCTTCAGGTCCATTACTATCGTCAGCTTAAATAGGTCATTTAATGTTCAGTGGGTTAGGCTTAAACTTACGATGGAAAAGGATAGAATTCGAGAATAGCCAATTTGTTTGACTGCACACACTCATTAGGAAGATGTTGTAAGCTGTTTTTAGAATATTTTGGACCAATCTGACTCAATTAGGAGAAGACGATATCCCAAACAATTAACTCGATGACTTGATAAAAGAGTACAGTTCGCAGAAACAGATTTTATTACAACAACAAGACGTGGAGAAAGTGCGCTGAAAGCTTTTTATCTACTAAAATCAGGTACACAACTGAAGCCAAGAGGCGGATTGGATTGGTGGAACTATGCTGAGTGAAGGAATATAATCCCCTCTTTCTACGAAAATACAGGAAAGTAGGCACAAGGGATGAAGGACAAATCAAATGACTCCAATTGGGCTCTACTTCCTACGCCAAATTGTACCTCTACACTCGGAGGAAATACAATTTTATCAGTTGCGCTGCATTAAGATCAATCTCTTCGTTCGTAAGATGGGAAAGAAGTCACAAGTTGACAGGTGACACCGGAGAAAGTTTCATCACAGTGGAGGAATAAGCACTGAGGTGATTTAATTGGCTACCGACCAAATTAGTGTTGCGCTGCATGACACTTTCCTACTTCCACTTGTCTTCCAAAAAACCTGTTTTCCAGCTTTCATTCCCTGTGGACAGTCAACAGTACGGGACTACAAAATGACTTATAGTCCTACATTTGTTGTATAACATCCATTAAGGCTCGTACTCGACAACTCCACCAGCACTGTTTATGGGAGTCCAGTACTCACTATTATTATACACAAAGCTCTGCAGAAGGAGGAATTAGCTCCGAAGAGTATAGAAGCATTCATGCCAACGGTATAATAAGAGAGAAAGCAGAAGCTTAAAGATTTCTCGTGGAACACTAGCATCAGTCAATTACACAAAATGAGGACCAAACACTAATGAATGTACGGAAGTCGTTGTTTATTGCGATTGCGAGCAACAAAATAAGAATGCTCACTCACAATCAGTCTCATCACTGTGAGAAGAGAAGGATTTTCTTGTCTCACATTTCAACCAGGATTAATTGTGAAATCACAAAATACTTCGTTGTTAGTTGTCTCAGAAGTTCTCGTAAGGAAAGTGAATAAGCTATATAGCGAATTGTTTTCATCATAATATAATTAAGAAGCGAAACTACGAAGTTTATGTGCACCTTAGAATGCTCGTTGGCAATTTATTATTAACGTTATGCATGTGCACATTTCTGGACTTAAATCTGTGTGAGATGTAATAATACGAAATACGGAGAAATACTTTATTTGAAGTTATTTTGGTACGCAAAACAGGCAGCCAATATTGAAGTACAGAAGGTTAATACGTCATGAATAGTAATAAATATAGAAGGTTAGCTTCTTAGAAAAGTTACTTTCCACTGCAATAAACAAAGAATATGCTAGTTAATAATGAAATATGAAATTCTTTCTTCATCTTTTTATACATATTCTTCAATTTCGAAACGTTCAAGTTTAATAAAGCGTACAAAGGAAGTGCTACAGGCACTTTTTCGCATGCCCAGCACATTTTATATATAAAAATCTTTGCTGGTAATTCCTGCATGTTTAGTTCGTTTTTAGATCTTGCTCATTTGAACACATACCACAAAATACAGTCCGAAATTCTAATCTTGTACTAGCAACTGCAGATCATCCATAGATTCGTTTTCTTTAGAAGCTCACGCGACACAATGTTGAATGTGTGAATGCTTTTATGTTGCTCTCCTGAATCTCGCTCAATTTAGACTACAAGAGCTACGAAGGTTGTAAAGAAAAAACTTCATGTGCAATACATCTACAGTTTAAATTACTTACATGTGAAGCCGTGAGTTATAGTGAATTCTGAGAAGACTCACAGAGCACTAAAAATGGACAGATATGTCCTAGAAACTGCTTCAATTTCATTAATAAAGATGGTTTCTGTTAGAATGAATTATTTAGCTAAGTTTTCTTCCACTTATTTATATCTTGAAGAAAATGGTCTCAAGAACTCTCTCTGAAAACTCTGAATTCGTGACGCCTTACCCAGGAACAGAGAATTTATGTACATTTTGTTGCAACTTACAGAAAGATAGTGTAAGGACGTCTTTGAAAGAGACTCACTTTGCAAAAGTTATTCGTAGTACTCAATGTTTCTTCAGAATTCACTCGAGCATCCTCTTAAGGAAGAACCCATTCTGAGCTAGCAATAGCAGTCTCAGGTGCATCACTTTCACCCTGTCCTCCTACATTTGCGTCTGAATCCCGCAAAATGGAATTGATGAACCAGTTTATAATAGCGCGCAAAGAACCTACGAACTGCACAAGAATAATGCTCTGCGGACTCATATATACATACATGCATCGCACATCGCAATAGCGTCATGAATCTTGAATTCAAAAGTATTTTTACTGCTCTCCTGTACTCTATTCTTGTACACGATGCTTTATTCCCAGCTTTCTTCACCGGCAACTACAGAACTCGTACTTTTTCTTTTTTCGCTCTGAAATGTGTGGTGTGGCTATTTGGGAAAAACGGGAAACGTGGACAAGAGAGAAAAACTATCCGAGAAGGTTGCTTCTGCACCTTAACTCCTAAAAATATCTTCCCATTTCTTCTGTTTTCTTTTTCCTTCATTTTTGTACACGGGTATCATTTGTCCATACAGAGCTCAACTTTCTCTCATCCACTCTCTCTCGCTCCCATTGTCCCTTGCTTGTCTGGACTAGAGTGTAAAAACTCTCACGTACTTTCTTAGTGTATTTTTCACCGGGCCAATATTTTTCCTCCTCAATCATCCTGCAAAAGTACAAGGAGTTTGTATCAATGTGTTCTACAGAGATGGAATGAGGAGGCCTTGAATTATGCATGACTTGCGGTTTCCATTATTAGCTCAAGTGGAATGACTCACTCTATCATCGTCAAACAATGATGAACCCACACAACACTTCCTTTCCTTGACAAAAGACAATTCTAAGGAACAGCCGATCACACTCATCACACAGACATTGTTGCTTAAAAAGTTTCGGGGCACAAATGTTTCCCAGTAATCCAAAATTCATGTGACACACCGTCTCAGCTTCGAATTTATGATGACCAACATCGAAAGTTTTCAGCCCCAGACTCGTTAACCTCTGAACACAAGTAACATCATCACAATTCACGGTTGGATTCTGTTGATTCCACTAACAGACTAAAAGTTCGTTTAGTTTATTACTGTCTCCTGTCCAGACTTTCTTTTCCTAATGACGCAGGATTGTCTCAAAACATTCGTTTTGCTTCCGAAAAAGATAAACTGTTTGTTCGATCTTATGCGATGCTACGCAATAGCGACTGAATAAATAAAATACCAGCATGTTAAACGTACAACAAGCTAAAGTGCTGTTTCATGTGACATAGAAGCGAAATGTATCTTCAAGTCTTCATGTATCTTCATTCATACACATAAATTAATTTAGTTTTCTTTGTAAGATATTTGAATATTGTAGTAATTAAAATGCTTGCCATCTGAGGTTAATAGTGTCTTAAAAATCCATTCTTGAGCTCAAGTTACAGTCGAAAAATCAATAAACTATTCGGCACACCGTAAAAATGCTCTGCATGCACTATAAAGAAATACTTTTGCTTCAAAATAAAACAGTTGAGTTCTTTTATCGAAAATAACATCAGAGAAGAAATGATGAAATTCAGGAATATCAAGATGACTCGTCGAAAATTCGAGGCCTTGTGAGGAAAGTTATTTTGTTACGATTGAGAAGAAAGTCAAAGATTAAAATGAGATTTTCGATTGCCGAAAGCCAAATAAAAGGGAGGAAAGAATGGGCTGGAAAAGACGGCCTCACAAAACGGGAGGATAAAGAAGGAGAGGGAACCAAGTTAAGACGGGAAATGAAATTGGACGGAGCACAATTGGAAGAATTAGACACGATCTTCACCTGGAAGTTGAGTGATGGGAAAGCGACGTGAATTCCCAATAGAACTGCCCCATATGAAGCATCCCCTTTCACTTCTTACCCTTTCCCTACTCTTTACACTGCTGCTCTTGTTTCGTCCATACATTTGTTAAACTGCAGACGCAACTCTAGAAATACGTCCATTTTCAGCTTTTGATCCACCTTATTGAGATTCATGTCAGATGCACTCAGTCGAAGATCCTATTCCACTAAAAGCTTCGGTCTTAACTTTCAAAGTATTAAGTCAACTAGAATAAACTTGATAATTATTTAAAAACTTGCGACAATTGTGGTGACAAATGAACCACACATATTGGAGTATTGGCGTTTACCACTAAGCTATAAAGTTTTGCTCACTTTAACTCCGCAAAGAGAGGTTGAAATTCTGGTTGATCTAAAATTTATAATTATACGCAACTTATTATATTCATTGTTTCTTTATAAGCTATAAAATGATCCTCAACAGTCAAAGAACTGTGAGGGCGAGTTGACAAAGACCACATATATCTACTTAACCAATTGACGTCTCTGTGGCTTTTTATACGTGATAAACGACTATTTCTCAGTCTCAGGAAATTCAATCATAAGTGGTATACCTGAAAAGCACGTGTGTGTGGGTGTTTGGACGTGCGTGTTGCGATAACACATCTTAATATCTTCATTAAATGCAGTTGCACACAAGACGTGTTTCTTGTAGCCCTAAGAATAAGATGTGACACACGGGATTATTAAATAAAGTAGTTCAATACACAGCATCTGTTCGTGGACTGTGCATCTCTTTTCCCTGCGGAAAATGAAATCAAAAGGTTCCTGTGCTGTTCTTATGTTTTGAGTGGCCTGATGTATTATGCTGACACGAAGAGTAACTCGGAGAGTTGAGTTAAGTAGGTTTCGGTACGTGTTGACGATGGGAAAGTGTGAGACACAAGGACGGGGAGAGAAAGTCTTAAGAGGCGTCTGTCTCGAGTTCCTAGAAGGACTGTTGGTCTCTTGAAATCATTGTTTAGTGACAACAAAAGTACACGGCCTGTGAAAACCAACAGCTCCTTAAATCGATTAACTGTACCACTCTTGGAAGAAAGATGATGTATGGTCCTTCAGGGTCGATCCTCTTCTTCACTCGTTCTCTTGTCCGAAGTCGTATTTTATCGATAACATCCGATGACAACTACATTATCCTATAGTTCTTCCCTCAAACATGTTACCTCCGCTGGAATGTGTTGGGCAGACGGTTATACACAGGCGGAGATGAAAGTCCAGCACTCTAAAGAAGTCCTGGAGGCTTTCAGCGAAAGAATTGACGCGTAATAGAAAGAGAAAAATCACCTAGGCTGTTTTTAGCTTGAGGTCGATTCAGTTTCAAGTTATGAATCAATGAGAGCAAGAGGAAAAAAGAAAGCATTAAGGAGGAGAGTGAAGGGAGAGAGACAATTCATAGAAACTCCTGAGGCTGTCACGTAATATCCATCCTTCGTAAGCAGGTCACTCGCTTCCAATAATAACAGGCACAAGTGAGGCAGGCGGTCGGCCAAAACACATTCAACATTGAACACCGGACGTGATATGATTGCTATTTACAGGAAGTGTGAGAAACGCATTGCAAATTCAAATGGTTTGGACGTAACAACTGTAGTAACAGTATTACACTACGGAGGGAGAAAGTTTACACTGCGGCCCAGCCACCCGTAAACTATCACACATCACACAACTGATCCAACACTTAACACCTCAGCAAGCAAGAAGATTAACTTCTCAAAGCTATTTTTCACCCGAAAAGAAAAATCAGCGTCCTTAAGCATTCCTTCACACACCATTTCATCCGTAATTAAAGACACACTTTCTCTTTGTATGGCACCTGCACGTATTTCACCCAGCAACTGATTCACATGCTGGAACTGTTATTAGTCCACTTCGCCGAAAGGAATGACCGTTTCATTCAAATCTACAACAATTAATTGAGCAAACCACGAATGCAGATTAGGCTTGCCACATAAATCAACCGGACTGAAAGATCCTATCTGCAGTCTCTCTACGTATGAAAGCGTCCTGGGACTCCCTCGTTTTTCCTACCAACTAAGCAAAACTAAATTTAGCGAACAGCATCACAGAAGAGAGTGTACAACTCCAGGAGCAACCCAATTTACTCTGTTTAAGAATACTAATCAAGCCACTTGATGCGAGTAACGAAAAAACTTTCTCTCTGACTTTGCTCTTTTCTCATAAGAAATTCGAGCAGAAAATTTGTTCCTGATGAAAATCACGTTTCTGTTCTTCATTGACAACAGCAAGACACACACCCAGCACTGCATAGTCACTCGCAGTCAGCACAGCTTGTAGATGGAGTCGATGGAGACATTCAGTTGGAGATGGAGAAATCTGCGACGATAGTAAAAGGTGTAAAGCATTCGAACACCCAAATTTCAATGCAACAGCGCATTAAAATAGTTTCTTCGTGAATATTGTAGCTATTCCTACAATTTCAAAGGAAACTCGAGTGTTGTTGTAACTCGAGAGACTATTTTTACTATACGAAACGTCGTGTTTTATTCTCGCTTTCGTGAATGCAAATATGTGTGCCTTCCTTCATCGTATGATAATGATTCAAGCAGCTTTCTTTCCTCAATTGCGAACTTTACAAGATATCTTCACTTCCTCCGAAACAAAAAAAAGCTTTCAACCTCATTTCTCTCTGTGAATGTGCACAAAAAACAAGACTCAAATGGCCGTCAGCGAACAACTACTTCACTATCATCGTGATTTAAAACGTCACAGCAGGAGGTCATGTTGTGCGGTCCAAAATTTTCTCCATTTGCGGTTCCATCAGTTTATCATCATTTTCTACAAAGAAGTGCATTGCTAGACAGGAAGTTCCCTGGTTAGCTTAGAAGGCAAAGACAGTAATGATCACATAATAATGGTGACTGGTGACACAACTATAGGCAAAATCCCATTTTTTAACAAGCACATTAACACCAACAGCTATTCAGGAAGCTCATCTGAGCATTATGTAATACCATGGAACAAGACTTGGAATCTTAGAATACACTAAACATTAATATTAATTTTTGCGTTATTCGTAACGAAACATTGGATTTGTTAGAACTTCTACCTATCGTCGGAAAGAAATTGCCTCATACTACCTTTGGCGTCAAATTCATAATTCCAGGTGGACATTTTCGAACATACATCATTAATTCCATAATTCTCAACTCAAAGCTAAATCATAAAGAAAACCACTGACATTTAATCTGCTCATCATCCTACTCATTAATGATGGAGAAAGCACATTCATCTCTCAACGCCTCCAGTGCTTGTTGGATAATACAAAAGCCTCATTAGCCACGCATAACATACTTATATGATAATGAAGGAGAAAATAATCTGAAAATACGCGCTTTAGAGAAAGTCATTTTCATCCTAAATCTCCACTTTTCCCAAAGATTCGGTTGACAAAGGTCTTTCCTCCGTTGGATTATGCAAGAAGCCTGTGAAGTTGAGTACGAGATGCCCACTAAACGATCAAAATCATTCACTCCGTAAAGAAGGATTACGTCTCTCATATCACCAGCTACGCTAATTTTCCGTGAAACTGTGATATTTCGGTGTTTCAAATCTCTGATATAGATTCTTGTTGAATCGCCTACCACTCGATAAGCGATTCAGGGGGTTTACTCTACTTTAATCTGACTCCATAAATCTAAGACCT
>JAQGAD010000415.1:0-40036 GCA_034696625.1 Isotomurus palustris | reverse complement strand
AGAGACCCACAAGCGGTTTCACTTATTAGTAATACTCTAATGAGTATATATGGTATAACTTATAAGGAGCTTAATGGGAAATCCATTGAGAAGAAGCTCAGCCAGGTGTCTTGTCAAAGACCTGGTTCTGACCCGTAACATAATATAGTTGGGGTAAGCTAAGATTCGTTACAATATGCTAAAAAAACCACTTATGCTAATTGAGATTTTGTAGAAGATATTTAGCATATCAGACAATCTCGTCATCTTCATTTCAGGTGTCTCAGTTGCTAAAACTGTCCTATCTTTGTGTACTCTTAGGCACATTCGATTTTTATCACCATGTCTACTTATCATAAGTTTCTAAGCATTACCAGCACCAAATTCTAGGAGTTAGGAATGACTTCGGATACCAGCAGAGATATCAAGATGACGCTAATCAGGAATTGTATCAAACTTCCATCAGCACTTGCTTTCGTCCCTAACCTCACTTAAGAAAACCGAGTGTTTACTGACGGACTGATACCCTTTTAAAGCTGTATCAGTTCCTTTATACATGAAATGATCTATTCCCATATTCTATGTGGGAACAAAATTTAAAAAAATGATATTAAACCGAAACAATGGTAGTTGTGATGTATAGTTTGAGTTACAACGGTCAAAAGTTTTTAAGTTTCCGGATTAATTCAGGCATGTGGGGGTATTTTTAACTTAATTATTCCGGTATTCGAAAGACAGTTCTTATGATATAATTCAGAAGTTGGAGGATAGACATACAGAAAAGTATTTAGGCATTTGTACATAGCAACCTAGTGACTGATCAGAAATGAAGAGGTTAATTATCTTACCACCCAAATAATTTGCGTCCTGGAAACTTTTCACCACATCATTTACTTTACATCTATTGGTGTCACGTGGACGTAGTGATGCAAGAGTTTCGTTTCGTGTTCAATTTTTGCAAATCGTTTAGTTTCCACCTCAGAAACGAATCTTTGGTTTAGTTTTCGACTAAAAACTTAAAATAGGTTTCGTTTCGTTTCGTTTCAGACAAAAACGAATAAACGAACGTTTAAACGAGTTTTTGTTTTTTTTAATTATTAAAATTTGCACGTAAAAACAAGAAGGTTTTGCAAGAAAGTCGGGACAAATTATGATAAATTTTGCAAACTAAATTTAATTTTTATCTAAATATGCAAAAGCATGGACAGTTTCATACAATTTTTGCAAAAGCATGGACGATTTCATACAATTTTCGCAAAAAAGGGTCAATTTAGGACAAAACGTCATAAACGAAAAAACGCGTTTCAAAATACCGTTTTAGTTTCGTTTCTACCAAAAACCTTTTCTTTTCGTTTCGTTTTTTTGAAAACACGAAACGAAAAACGAAACGGAAACGAATCGTACGAAACGAAAACGTTTGTTTAAACGGAAAATAAACGAAACTCTTGCATCACTACGTGGAAGGCACAAATGGTTCTTGTGCAAAGCAAGCAAACCAATTCATTTTCAGTTGCAGATAACTAATAAGTAAAAAATATTCTAGGCACGTTGTGTCAAGGTGAACAAGCAATTTTAAAACTTTGAAATTACGCTTGAAGCAAAGACAATGTTTGCCTCGAGGAAGTAGCTTTTTTATTATGAAACATAAACACTGGAATAAATAAACCCTCGAAATGGGTTTGCAATCATTAAATGTCAAAAAATAAGCAGCAGCAGATTTATTAATTACTGCAGCTCTTTGCTGAAACTTTTAACCACACACAGTGAGTCCCAAAGAACATCCCAATATTAAGAATTTACTCGGTTAACATCCCCATTCCTGCAACTATGATTTCCTCAAAATTAGTCAATCAAATTGGTTACATATTTCACTTTGCAAGCAGAACTCATGGATCACCGATAGGCTGGAACTTTAAGACATCTTCGGCAACTTGTGGGAAGAAAGTGCACAGGAAATATTTACAAACTCAAATTTGTATACTCGTCTTCTACTTTCACACTGTTCTGAAGACTTGTTACAGGAAATACGCAGGTCCTCCAGGAAGTTTCTATTTCCTATGGGCATTTTCTTTGGTTTTAACTGTTCACGTAATTGTTGTCTTAATGTGGGTTTTTGGATCATCACTTTTAGCCTCAACCATTACAAACTTAATCAAATACTTACGCCACTTAAATGGTAAGGATACAAACACACATGTGTATCAAGCTTTGAATTTGTATTGTAAGGTGTATCCTTCTCTTTCAGATAACTATTGTATGCATGGCTCAAGACGGATTAAAAGGTACAACAAAGCTTTGTCATTAAGTGTCTTCACAACTTTTATTCTTAGAATTTGTCTATTTTTTTCATTGTCCATTTTTGCCTTACTGCTTAACGATTCAGACTATCTGATTTATTCAACGGTAAAGTCATTCCTACCTTCTCCATTGAAGCCATTTGCTTACGCATTAGTTTTATGCGTAAATTTCCACAACTCATTCTTCGTAGCTCAATCAGCTGTTATTACTGATGTGTATTTTTCTGCGTTTTTAATGCTAGCCTTTTTCGTTAGAACAGAATTTAAATCCAGAAAGTTTCTCAAAGGGACATTTTACGCCACAAAGCGGCATTTAAGGCAACTCCCAAATCTGAGTACGGAATACAGAAAATTAGAAATCCTCTTAAATTTGGTCATGGAGGCAATTGGACCCTCTTTAATTCCATTACAATTTGTCATTGGTCAAATGGGACTTATGGTTAATTACGTCCTCATGAAACATCGCAAAGATACAGACATAAGTTCAGTTGGAATCCTCTTGGGTATCTCTGTGGGAGTTCAAATCGTATGGATTGCAATTCTCACAACAGGAGGCATCGCATCGCGTCATCTGTTCGAAATAATACTTTCATGGAAATATTTTGAGTTCCGCAGCAGCTACGAGAGAAAGCTAATGAGCAAAATCCGGAAATCATGCAAACCTATTCAAATTGGACATGAGGGATATTTTCGAATCAGCAACGAAACTGCCGGAAAGTACCTTCATGGTTTCACCCTTAGTACATTTCGAATTCTCCTTACTGTTGGCTAAATAAATCATTTCTATTGCTTGCTACTTCTATTTGTAAATAATTATAAGATCTAGAGATAAGAATTTCTTTATGAGCAACTTTATAATTAAATTGAATTTTGAATGAATCGTGATTTTAAAAGCGCAAGCTAAATCAATCTTGAACAATACACATATCAATACTTATACAATTGTGTATAACGCATCAGGTGCACGCAAGATAGATCTCCATAATTTTTTACTTGAAGTACGAATGTTTCGAAGTTATCAGTAACATGGAGAATAGTAGAAATTGGAGCGTGGAAACGTGAGAAAAATAAAACAAGCCCAGTTGTAGAAAATCAATAATTAGTTTTAACGTTCCTCACACCTTTCTCTTTTTGATGGATTGTTGATAAAGTCTGTTCTGAGTCTGTATTGTGAGGATAGAGATTTTAGAAAGACAATATTTAGAAAGATAAATTTGTAACAAGAACTTAACGAGTAAGTTACTGGAAACACGATTTGACTTCAATTTCAACAATGAAATTTCTGGTTAAACGACAAAATTCATCTACATTATTCCTAAAACATTTCTGATGATGATTGATTTACTAAACTTGCGATTTAGTATGTATTTTAATAAAGGCAGTGATGGATATATTTGATTCCAAATAGTAAACACACATTTGCCGTTGCTCATTCGTAAGAATTTAGCGATCTTAATAATGTAAGTTTCCACCCAATGGTTTCTGTGTTGTGAGAAAGTAAGTAATTGGGCAGCCTGAGATTTTGGCGAATGCAGACAGTTTTTTTCGTGTTTTTAATTAGTCGATTGATTGTCAAAATCGAAACCCCTGCAATACTTTAAAGCGGAAACAAATGTGCAAATATTAGATTATATTATTGGCAAAATTGAGACGAATGAAAACTACAACTTTAATTAAATATTACTTGTGGCTCACAAAAACTTGTATTAAGTGTTTTTGTATTTATTAAAGACAATCTTTTACGAAGCAGTGTACATACGGTTCACAATATAAAACAACTACACGCACGATTTTAACGGAGTAACCAGTAGGACAACAGCAAAGTTGATAGATGAATGATTTAAAAATTTGAAATTTTTAATGTATTGTGTACTTAGTTGAAGATAAAATTGTTAAAATTAATTAGCATGTTGAACGGAATCTCTGAATCCGAGACTTGTGTCAAAAGTGTATTCCCCATTGGTTTAGTTGGATGCGAAGACCCTGGAGCTCCGGAATGACACACAATAAATACCGAGAATTCAAAGATATTGCGATTGCAATTCAGATTATTTGATAAATTCAACGCTAAAATCGATCTTTCCTTCCTCTTTCAAATAGCTTTGATTCTTTAATCAATTTAAAAGGTATTGTGTGAACTATAATATTCCCTAAATCTGTACATTTTCCACAAGTGGTCACGTCTAGAAGGATGTGTGCTAGTTAAATTATAAGCAGGATGTTGCATTGTGAGCATTAATAATTGGTATTAGAAGGTGCTCAACGAAATACTACATCATCTTACAATCCAAGCAGCCGCGTTTTCGTGGTCCAGTTGTGTATTCCTGGATTCGCGATATAACGTTTCTGTGCTCATCTTCACTCTCATTAGGCGAGCCACAATAGGAACAAAATCAAGGAAAGCCCAAAGTGGATGTATAGCTGTGATGCGAGATGCTGCGTTCGTTGGTACTTATAGCTTAGCGGGTATGACTTGAAGTATTCTCCAAACGCATTATCGACCTTATTTGCATATCGCTGTTAAGAGATTGTTAAATTAGAGATAATTCATAATGCATGGTAGCAAACTTAAACTCAGCTTGCACAGGTTTAAGGAGTTTTTGCAATAAATCGCAATTGTTCTAAACAAGAAGTGCCTACCCAAAACTCCATAATTACATGCAACGCAAATGCGTTGCATATTGAATGTGTTCAATCATTTCGTTGGGTTAGCATCGATTTAACTTGGAGGACACAAACACTTTTTTGAAGCAAGCAAACCAGGTTATTTTCAGTTTCACGTACTTCTGAAGGAAAGTATATTCAAAGTCAACTCTGACAAGGTGAACAAGCAATCTAAGAATTAGGACAGAAAATCTTGACATTGCGGAAGTAGGTTAATTAATAATTTGAGTGTAAGTAACCTCTGTGTTATAACCTTTAATAAGTTGAAATCAATAGTAACTAAATATTACGTAGCGCAGCTAGCGCATAAGGAATTTAAACTGGCTTGTACTAAATACAATTAAATTTGATCCTTCGAAGTAAACTTATTATTCTTGTCAAACCACTTCCGGGATCTAGACGTTTAGTACCGTTGGAAGGTATCCGTTCCAGTTAAACCTGCGACTCTTAAGTGACTAAACACAGTGTGTCCCTCAGAACGAACTAAGACGCTATTTGCTTAAGATCCCAATTCCTACAAAAATGATTTCCACCAAAGTTTTTAATCAAATTGGGTACATTTTAAAATTTGCAAGCAAAACTCACGCGTCTCCGATAGACTGGAACTTTAAAACATCCACGGCAATTTGTGGAAAGAAAGCGTACAGGAAGTTTTTACACACTCACATTTATACGATCGTCTTTTACTTTCATACTGTTCTAAAGACTTGTTACAGGAAATACACAGGTCCCATGGGAAACTTTTATTTCCTATGGGCATTATCTTTGGTATTAACAGTTTATATCATCAATGTCTTAATTATGGTTTTCGGATCATCACTTTTAGCGACAACCATTACAAACTTCATCAAATACTTGCGGCACATAAACGGTAAAGTTTGTATTCTATAAATTAAACAAAACATGAGTGCAATCTTTTTAATTTGTTTTGAAGAGAAACTATCTTTCTTTTTCAGATCACTATTGTATACCTAACTGTAGTCGGATAAAAAGATACAACAAAGCTTTGTCCTTAACTATCTTGACAACCTTTATGCTAAGCGTTTGTTTCTTCGTTTTACTCTCCGTGTTTGCAGTACTCGCAAATGATTCAGACTATCTGATATATTCAACGATTAAGTCCATCCTACCTTCTCCATTGAAACTATTCGTTTACGCATTAAGTTTGTTCTTAAACGTCTGTAATGCATTTTTCTGGGCTCAAACTTCTGCTCTTACTTTCGTGGGCTTGTCGACGTTTGTAATGCTTGCGTACTTCATTATGACAGAATTCAAATCCAGGCGGTTTCTCAGAGGGAGAGTTTACGCCACAAAGCGTCACTTAAGGCAACTTCCCAATTTGAGTACGGAGTACCGAAAATTTGAGATCCTCTTCAAACTTACAATGCAGGCTATTTGTCCCGTTGTAATTCCATCACAATTTGTCATTGGTCAAATGGGACTTATGGTTAATTACGTCCTCATGAAACATCGAAATGATGCAGACTTAATTTCACTCGGCATTCTCTTGGTTTTCTCTGTGGGAGCTCAAACCATTTGGATTGCAATTCTTACAGCAGGAGGATTTTTATCACGCCAAATGTTCGAAATAATAGTTTCCTGGAAATGTTTGGAATTCCGGAACAGCTATGAGAGAAAGCTAATGAACAAAATCCGGAAATCGTGCAAACCGATTAAAATTGGGCACCAGGGATATTTTCATATCAGCACAAAAACTGCAGGAAATTACCTGCTGGGTTTCTCACGCAGCACAATTCAAGTCCTCCTTACTGTTGGGTAAAAAATGAAATTATCTAGATACTGCTCTCTCTCTCTCCCTCTGCTGGTGCAGATTGCTAATAACTTTTTTAAGCATTGATATGTTTTTAAAACTTTAAAGAAAACACATTAACTCCAAATTGGGCTATAAAGTCCTCGCATCTACAGGACAGGAATTTTCCTAAAGACATATTAACTAGGCATTTTAGTGAAGAGTATAGTTAGTTGTAAAACACACAAATGTTTTTTGGTGTTCAGTCGTTTAAATTTACCAAATAGTATGTGATTTGTGAAAAACTAAGCGGTCTGAATGAATTCGAGGTCTAGGGGTCTTCAGCCTCACAGTGGAATGTATGTGAATTGTGTGAATATTGCATGGAATTGTAATTTCCAATCGGATGATTTTAAAATTTAAAGGGTCCTCCTCATCCCCCAGGGGAATAAACTCTTCTTGAGGGGCTACCAAAGACTTCTTCGAAGACGAAAGAGACTTCTTGGAAGAGTTGTTGGCTCCTGAAGAACCTGAGAGTCCCTTCGAAGGAGTCTTCTTTTAGGAAGGAGCAAAGTACTAGTATTTTGTCCAGTTGACCTTCTCTCCTTCCTCTTCAGAAGAACAGGGACAACTTTGAGAAGCTTTTTCCCAAAATTCCCTCCCTCCCATCGTTTCTAAAGTTTTATCTGACTCCAAATTGTAATCCAAGTCCATCTATTCCCCTACCTCTCCTATTTGATCTTAGATTATCCTATCTATCCTCCTGACTATTAAGTCAAGGTCTAGTCAGTAACCTAATTTTCCTAGATGCTACGTGGAACTCCACGTCAGCCAGCTCGCCTCCTGATTCTCGTGAATCCTCCTACCTCAATTCAATTCAGTATAATCTCTCCTCGAGTGTGCATGTCTATTTCTTAATAAATAAGATAGTTTCAGTAACACTACGAGTTCCCTGTTTTATTAAATTCCTCGAGAATTCCGAACGCCCATTCTTTCAGGAGAACCACTCCCTCCAGAAAGGACGCCCGGTCTCATCTCGCACCGGAACCGACGAACCAGAACGCTCTGACTTCCGTGGACGAAAGTCGAGGTCATCAAAGCACAGCGCATCCGAAGCTCATCAAAAGCTCATACGACACTCACCTCGCCCCATAGATAGGCCACAGCACAGCTAGTAGGACTTATCATAAATACACATCCACAAGTTACCGTTACAAAATAATATGTTTGTATGAATATTTTTAATATTCCGATTTTGATTTTTTTAATTAATTTAGAGTATGCTAAAGTTATTTTTCCTGTTTTCTGAATGTATTTTTATCATTCTTGGCATTTGTGCGAATAAATAATTTGACTGATTATGAAACATTTCTGATTCTCAAAAGTTTATTTTGCAACATGGCAAAATGGAATCATTTTTAAAAAGTTTTGAGGAAATTGTTTGAAGCTTTAGAAACTGTAAACTTTTGAAATTGTCTTTCTGATCTGCCGACTATTGTGAATTTTTCGTACAAGTTTTTGTCATGGACCCTGCAGAGTTTTAATTAAAGTTATGATCACTTTACAACTTTACTCCACAGTACTGGAATGCAATAATGGTTTTTATTTCTTATTTAAGGCCAAAGTTACAAATTAATTTCAACAGGATTTTTCGCAACGCAATGAGCTCGGTCGATGAATTCATTAAGATTATTTTCGGTTAATTTGGCCTGGAGGACGTTTTTGAATATTCTAAGAGGTTAGGTGAAGTGAAGTTGGTTAAGGGACTGTCTGGTATCTGCAGTAAGGAGACAAAGTTATTTGCAAACAGAGTTGGCAATGGTTAAGTGTTAAATTGAATTCACTTACGTTTTATGCATGCGTGGTCGGTCACTTAGATGAGGACTATAGTCTGCAATTAAAAGTCAAAGCCGTGTTTAAGTACTCCTTAAACTCCTGGTGCATATTTAAATGTTAACGTGGATTAGTTTTGCTTACTTTATTACTTAAGGAGACCGTTACATGAGAGTTTAGTTTAAGTCGTTCGGCGTAGGTGTATCACATGTCGTACGCGTTGGAGAGCCATTATCCTTACAAACCAATCCAGGTGCGCATTCGCAGTCATCGTTGCATAACGCCCCAAACAAACGTGAGGTGCATTCACCCAAAATAGCCCCTTCTTTCTCGAAAAAGCAACACAATGGAGGTGGACAACTTTCGGGGTTTGTTCGGGTGCAGGCTGTAAATTAACATACTCAAATGACACACTGACCACAAATAATTGATTATCTTGTTTTCTACGCATGTTTATTTAAAACTTACTCAGAGACTGAGTCCGCGTGAAGTTTGCGGACATGACCAACAGCAAAACGACAGTGGAGATTAGAATAAGTTTATTCATTTTGGTTGCTTAAGAGATGTAGAATGAATGTTAGGATGCAGAGGCTCGACGTTTTATATGCCTCAGTTTTGTCCTATTCAGTCGCGTTTATTTAATTTCGGTTGTAAAACAAAACGCTAAATTGAGATTAAATCACAAGATTAACAACAGCTCAAAATTTAATACTTTTATTACCTAAAACTTAACTTTATACGATGAGTTCATAATATTTGTAGGTTTATTGTTTGTATTTGTAACGTCACGTTAATTCTTAAGCGTAGTTACATGTTATTGGAACCTAAAAATGTAGTTAAACTCAAGTCGGCCGGCGAGAACAAGCGGTATAAATTGTGGTAAGCTGTAGGAATATTCAATATTATTAATCAGATTAATTGCCTACTTACGAAGAGTATTGATTATTCTTTATTATTAAACGTTGGAGGTAGGAATGTTGAATGTGCAAAAGCTGCTTACACAGGAAACATTTTACGGTGACAATTTATGACCCATGTAATTAGTTGTAGATTGCATGATTGCTTGAGCTGCGTAATTAAACGGCTGATTTGGGACCTAATGAAAAATGTGCAGAGTTGAAGTTTTTTAGGTTGCGGTGAGTGAGTTGGCAAGTCGTTAAAATTGTGACATCGTCCAGTCATACTAACAGATTTTGTATCCGCCATATCAAAAGGATATTTGTCTTCCTGCTAATAGTTAATCATATAAATATAATAAAATTAATAATTTGCCACGAGGCATGAATATCGTAAATTAGGGCAGCTTTAGACTTGCGAGTTTTGGATTGAACGAGATTTAATTGAGAGGGATTATCTCGCAGTTGAAAGAGTATTTTTATAACTTCCGATGCAGGAAGATAAAATAGGGAAAGAAGTTGAGTCAAAATTTAATACCACTTAATAATTGTTTAGATTTTGCTAGCTTCGCTTCGCAAAAAATTCGCCAATACTAAAGAGAGTTTAAAGTAAGATATGGCGTTAAGGTACGGCGGTCTTTTTATTTTAATAGGTTTATTATGAAGCTTTGTTACAGCTTTAACGTGTTTTCCAGTTCATATTGGAGTTAGTGATCCTGTTATGCAATCAAATCCTAAATCAGTTGTCCGAACAGTGAAGCTGGAAGCGTCACTGGAGTGTCTTTAAGATGATGATGACTGCAGAAAGCAAAAGCTTAAGTACTGGTGACTGATATCTCCTAGATAGTTCTTTTATAGTGCTAACTCAATTTAGCAGACATTATTACAGAAAAGGAGACACGTTTAATTTCTGCTTTTTATTATCAGATTGCAAAATTACAGAGTTGTTGTAATGGATTGATACGTTTGATGGCCAGCTATAAATTTATGCTATGGAATTAGTATACACAGCTTATATAGTTTGCTTTTCGATGTTCAATATATTTCAGTTCCTAATTAAATGGATTTAACACTCCCACTGGCCCAAGCAAATAACATTAGTTTTAGCCCAGATATTTTGGAGCTTATATATCAATGAATTTTGTCCAGATATTGTATCCTTCTTCGTTTTTCAAGTAACCGATTTTGGCCAAAATATTGAATGTGGGTGTTTCATTTCCTTTAAAATACAGAATTAGAGTATCTGCAGCATTTAATAATTTGCAATTTAAAAAACACTCCTAACCTATTTCAAATTAGACTAAATATCATCATATTTTGGTCAAAACTGGTTTTTTAAATGTTGACAATACTTTCATGCGTCAAATATTTTAAAAGATGTGGGCAAAAGCATAACTCTCACTTATTCCACACATCTAGTTTAAAATGCGTGTGCTTCTACTGCCAATATCTTTGTGTACATTAAAAGTTTTGGAGAAATCTTAAGCTCAAAGTTTTGACGAAGATTTTTATGAATTCACATTTGCCCAAGATGTCAGATACCCTCTTTTTGTTTTAGGGTGGAATGTAGAGATGCGTAATTTATATTTCGTTAAAAACATTATGCACCAACAACAAAATAGACGTAATATCCGTGACTGTCTTTCCATTATGTTTGTTCGAGATTTATTTAAACATTTAAAGAATCAATCAAAGATCGCCGATCAAATGTTGGTGTTGAAAGATCGAACATTTGACCGGCAAGAATCCCCAAATATCGGCAAGGTGACACTTCGTGAGTAGTGACAATATATTTTAGATTCTGGTATGTATATGCACATAGGTTGGATTACAGACTCTACGTTTTACATGTTTCCTATTATGAACTAAATAAATTACCTGGGTTTCAAAAGCTTGCTTGGTGTAGATTTTGTAATCACGCAAGTGGCATTCATTATATATGCAAAGAGAAATATTAAAAAGCTGACGTGGAACTCCCCGTACTCCGTAGTTCAAGTATTTCGGCCCAGGATTTTTGTCTGCAGAATAAGTCCAGTAAATAACATTGGGATTTTGCTTGCATAAACACCCATTCAAGATACACTTAATTACAGGCTGCATTAAGTCACGTTCAAGTGAGTTGATTTACTGCAAACCTCTGGGAAAATTTTGAGAGTTTTTAATCTTATTTTGTTTCCCTGGGGATAAGTCACGTATGAACAAATCCGTGACATTAAGGATTAGCTTGTCGGGTGGGTGGATAAGTCCAGATTTCACATCAGTGGCAATATTTCTGCATACATTCAGACCAGAACAAGCTTATGTGTACATCCCAACACCTGTTAATATTTCTACCAAGCTATTTATACTAAAACATGTGCAAAATCTTCGAATTAGTCTTTTGATCGTTGGTAAGTACGCATTAATGACGCATTGAAAGTTGTTGGGCAAAATCGGGCAAACTCTTGTAAAAACTCTGATATTTAAAAAGTTGACAATGCTGAGAATGTCAATTTTGATTCTACTTTACAAGCAAATGATTTTAGCAGATCCTCTTGTCTCGAACTTTGCCAATTCTGTTGACTTAGCTGTGAATTCCAACTCAGAGTGTCACATGCATCTTGTGATCCAGGACAATTTCCATGACGAAATTCAAATAAGAAACCCTGTCACAATACGATCTGTACCTACAAATCATTTGGAAGATCCCAAAAAATTAAATATTGATCCTTCAATGGTTATTCACGAAATTAAGGGTATTTATTGCATCTACGTTTTATACCTGCATCTTCAAAAGTTCGAAAATCCTCTATCAGGAGGCGGTAGTGGTGTGTTTATTCCCAATTCCAATCGTACATCAGTTCAATTGTTAGGTTACTTTAGTTCCAGATTCTTCGTAAAAAGTAGAAAACACGCAGCCCAAGGTGTTGGCAGTTACTTAAGTTTATTTACCTTCGCCCCATTAGTTGTACTTACAACACTTAGTGAGAAAGAACTTAATTACTTTGCTGAAAATATTAGAAGATACAGCCCCTATCGGTACGCAGGATATGTTCTACTAACAAAAAGTGATTTTCACACTTCGTATTCAAAATTCGAAAAATTAATAACGCATTACTCTTGTTACGGTTGTGTCCCAGCTACTCAACTTTTACATTCAGGTGGACAATTCTCATTGGGTAAATTAAAAGACTTGGAATACTTTCTTGAAGCCAACCAAGAAAAGAAATTTGAAGTTGATTGCTCTAGTGAAATCTACAAAGTTATTTCACAGTATTTAATTAAAGAATCGGGCAGGTTTAAAATGCACCCAATGCTTTTAGCCAAACCAGCTAACTTGGAGATCCCCGCTGATGCAAGCTTAAAGAAATGTATTAATATTTACGCCTTAAATCTCGCACTTTACAGCCATAATGCGTCTGCTACATACTGCAACTTTAATGAATATTCAAACACCTGTGAACCGCCTAAACCTTACGCAAAACATTGGGATCCACAAGATACTACACCGGAACATATAGACCAGGATATTAATGACGAATATCGACTCATAGGCCTTGGGGAGGATGCTCGGTCATTTGTTACCTGTTATTCCAAATCTTATTTCAGCTTAACTTTTTATTCTGATCCATTTCAAATGGAAATATGGATCGCTTTCCTACTTTCTTGTATAATAATTTCTTTGTTTGTGTATACGCTAATTCGTTTTAAATTCAGTGAAGAAAAAACCACCTTCTCAAGTGTTTTGTTGGTTGTCTCTACAGTGACAGATGATTCTTGCAATACTCCCCTCTGGCTCAATGGAAACCTTTCTTTCAGATTAAGTTTCTGTTCTTGGTTTCTGGCTACAATTGTCCTCGTAAATGGTTACAGTGGAGTTCTTATGTCCAAACTTATGTCACCATTTGCCACAGAATCAGTTCATAGGTTCTCGGATCTAGCAAATATTCATTACAACTTTAACCATATCCACGAAAACTTACTGTGGTGCCAACTACATTTCAGAGAGTACAACAAGGATCAATATCTCATTCATTTCAATGAATCAATACTAGCAAGAGAAGTTGAGTCAAAAAACGAATTTCTTGTGCTTTCTTCATTTCATAATGGGCGCAGCTACAATTACGAAAAAGCGTGCAACACACCTTCTTATTGTTATAGATTCTCATTCTTTATGTGGAAAGTGAGGTTAATGACTAATTACAGGGCAAAAGAATGTTTTGCAGCTGTGTGGGATGAAAACCCGGAGAGTGTAAAAGAATTGTTAATTTCCAACAAAGCACGCAAATTGGAAACTCCGTCGAGTTTATTAAAGCTCGAAGAGACGTTATTTAACATACTGCATCCAGCTCAATGTGGCACACCACAAACTGCGTTAAATTTGATCACTACGGGATGCGCAATGACAAGTCATACTGAATACGGATATTTTTTGGAACAGGAAATTGTGAAATGTGGAAGAACTGTGTTTGCAGATGACCACAAGAAAGTTCTGCTGGAAACGGAATATTTAAGGCAGCACTATCCAGGGATCCGTTTTCATGTTTCGGAACAAATACTACAGGAACCCCGGTTTCTTATCTTTCGTGGTTATATGAAAAAATCAAAGTTCGTAAGAGACATGAAAGGTTTGTTTTCCAATGGAATTTACTTTCGAGCTGTGAATTATTTTGAGTCATATAAATACTACAAGAGGTTTAACTACACAAAGCTGAGTTTAATGTACAAAGGCAGCATAAACAAGGTTTCCGCATTGAAGATCACAGGCAAAATTCAAACATTGTTTTACATTATTGCTGGAATATACGTCTTCTCAACCTTTTGCGCAATATGGGAGTATTTTGTGAGTTACTGGCAAATACGGATAACAATTCTTTGTCAATGTTTAAAGCTGTCCTGTTTTTTGTAAAATTAGGGACTACAATGCTAAAACCATTACTATGGCAAATTCTGTAAAAGAATTGCGTTTGATTGGGAAGCTGCTGGGCTTTTCTTGTGAATATTTTTGTACTAACTAAATATGCAAATATATATAGGATGCCTTAAAGAAAGAATAAACAGCGAAGCAAACAAGTTGGTATCAAATTAAGACGCATTTACAGTTGTAGCTAAGATCTGCATGCAAAAGAAGTAATTGGGATTGAGAATTAATGTTTATTGATATGTAAAATTGTGTTCAGAAGTAAGGAGCAATGCTGCTTAGTCAGCGAAATGCAAAGAAAGTCAAAGTCCACTGAAATATGGTAACGTTTTTTTGGTAGCACGTTATAATTCTTCATGTTCAGCGACAAAGTCGATCTACATTACTTTTACACCTTTTCCCAGGAAGATTGATTTACTGAACCTGCAATTTCTACCCCAAGTGGTCAATTTAGTTTAGCTGGTGTTAAGAGGATATTAAACTAAGCAGGAATAATGGACAAATTTACGAACGAACGAACGAATTTAAATACCTTTGGTAGTCGATTTATTCGGACTTTTAATGGGTCAGTCGTTCATGAAAAAAATTGAGATAGACAATGGAAAACTATAAGTGCCAAAACTAGCAACAGAATGAAAATAAATTTTGGTGAATAGAAAATTTGATAGTCATTTGTACTAGGTGGGTAAAAATTGACATAACTGTTTCCTGGATTTGCCATTGAGACGACAACAGCACCCGAGCCTACTGGATTTTCACTTTCTTGCAAATTTTGTGGGGATACCGGAAGCAATTCCTGAGTGCTTCCATCGTGTTCCACGTTAAGACTTTTTGATTTAGTATTTTGCAAATCGTTCTCGTGTTTCACGACATAATTTCCTCGAAGTATGGGTTTCTTGGCTTGGGTTTCACTCTGCTGTAAACAATGGGTAAAAAGGGTTTGTCTAAGCCATTATGATCTCACAGAAATGATTGGTTAGATTGAAACTCGTTTACATCTTTACGTTGTGATAATCCAGAAATTTGCAAATTTTCAACAAATATTCTATATCCCTTCTCTCCCATTTCGACTTGCTTGCAGGGCAGTAATTAAATGTGGAAATTTGCTGTCGTCCCACTGGTGAGCTATTTGAGTGTAAAGCCTGGTCGCACGCTCTTCATGTGAAATATTATCGTTCATCTATAATTCAAACATGTAGTGGATAATTTAGCATATTAGAATCTACCAAAGAATCAAATTGTCTAAACTGTTTGTGGCTAACCAGAAAAAAATGTTGTGCGCGATCAATCATCTCATTCGAATACAAACCAACAACCAGTCCGTATTGAAATCTAGTGGACTCAACCAACTGCTGTAAATTGGATTTAATTAGTTGATTCCAGTCTGTTCTCTCTTCAGCTGCAGCAGTGTGAACGTTCGTATTCCTTCTTGCAGCACTTTTGAGAATTACGAGCGCTCTGGTATTACCCCAATTATTAGTTCTAAAGCCCCAAGGAACTCTTCGTACATATCGTCATTCCATTTGTTTACTATTTGAGTGTAAAGTCGAAGTGCCCGACTTTTATGCGGCCTTCGTACTTCCATCTGAAACAAAAATTAAGAAGTTAACAAGCTAACGGTAGCTAGCAAATTTAGAAAATAGAAGTTACGAGCAAATAAAGTTCCTCTTCATCTAACATTCCAAATGAAACGAGGTGGACTATCAATTCGGTCCCAATTAATGTTGATTGAACGAGTTCCATCATATTGGAACGAATGAATTCCCTCCAGTCGCTCATCCTGGATACTTCTTTCAGTGTTTCAAGTTGAAACTTCGCAAATATGTTTCTTGATTCTTCAAGGGACAAGATGACACTAAAGTGATAAAAAGATTGTGTGAGATAATTGGATTTATAAGTTACATTCTTTATCCTAGCTATGATTGAATTATTGAGTGAAACACATTGAAGTACTTGCTTACCATGAATTACTATTAAATCCCTTGACTCGGTTCCCCTGGATGATGCAAAAGGAACAAAAGGAAAGCCTCAAATCTGTAACCATGGACGAAGTTGATTTTATTAGAAAGCTGGTGCATCCGATAATTATCTATAAAAATCATTTTACTGTTAAAAAAAACACGTAGGTATATGATTGGCCTTAGAAACTTAGCTTGAGTACGTTACTATGAAGCACCGTAAATATTGTTCCGAGTAGATTTCCAGGAATATGTAACTGATTGAGTTCAAATTTTGAACCAATTACCTTCTCATAATCTATCGTGTGTATCAAAATTTGAGCTTGCTACATTCAATAACAAGCTCACGTGTTATGATTAAGTTTTAGGGTAAATTAAATAGTTGTACGTACTAGGCAATATCTTCCCTAGTAACAAATGAACTTACTACCTCTAATGCGGTTAATTATTCGCTGTTTAAATTCCAATAGTTGTCTCTTATTGTTAAACCCCGCCATCCCTAAACTGCTTAGCAACGGCTACTTAATTAATGATAAAAACTGAAATTCTAAGGTAACATTCTCTTACGTTTTTTGCGGTAAACGTGTTTGTTCCTCTCAAATATCTGGGCTTCGAGAATCTGCTCGGTGTAGGTTTTTAGTTGTAAAATCACACCTTAAAATTGTTGAAATTATCCTTCGGTTTCCATTCCTTGCGTCAACAACTTAATTTGGTACATTTTGAAAGTTGTTAGGTTAGGTTTCTTCAGTGAGGAATCTCTCCCTTTGGTCTCGTATTTACGATTTTGTTCTCCAACTCATTGGACTGTAGTAGGAGATATAACTTGTTGGTGTTTATTTCTGAGCGTGAATCTGAAATTTCCTGCACGTCACTTTCAAATGTTCAGTATTTGACGCAATTCAGTTCCCGAGTGTGTAATTGTGACCTGTTTGCACTTACTTGGAGAGTGAGGTGGACTGGTGAATCGTTGAATTGTTTGATGCAACGGTGAATTAGCTTATCAGCAGATTAGAATTGTTGCCCTCATTCGTATGAGCTTTTATCAGCTTTTTTTATCGAAAGTATGAACGCGTACACAGAGATTAACATAAAACAAACCTCGGCAGAAATCATTATGCGTATTTTTGTAAATTGTGTATTGTTTTTCACTTGCTTGAATTTGTAGCAATATAAATCACACCAGATATGAAAGTGTTTGGATGTAATTCGATTGTAACGCATCCGAAGTAAAGCCTACAATTTTTGTGTGTTATAATTGTCTCGGATTCAGATGCACAGTAATTGACTCATCAATAAGTTCCATGAGAATTACGTTTCAGCTGTAGATTAGATTACTGGAATGGCCGATGGCCGTTTGAGCCGTGGGATGACCCTGTAAACTGATAATGATCTTACATTTTAAGAAGACCTCATAACTATATCACTTTTAAATGAACATAAATTGCTGGTATTATGCACTTGCACTTTCATTTGAAATACACGAAGGTCTACTCTCTGGGTTGTATGACATGAGCGTGAGAGCTCCCTCACCCCTCACCCAATGTGTGCCCGAAACAACTAAGTAACCGTACAGAGCGGAGTGATAGGACTTTTGTCGGCAGGCCTAGTCTTTCGTGAGGTCGTTTCTCAATCTGAAACTGCACTCTGAAGCGGGTACGCTGCTACGTAGTTAATAATGACACTTGACACACGGGGATTCAGGGCACTTAATAAATAATGGGGATTTATTCCTTTAATTACAATCTTAACTGTGTGTATTAATATATTGTGTGGGTCCAATTGCGTAGATGAGTCCGGCTGCTGTCTTAGCCGTGAGGAGACTGTTCATCTCCATCCTCCGTCCTGTCTTCGTCCTCCAGGCTCCAAACTGTCCTCACAGAATCCTTCTCCTACTGCGTTTCATGTTAATCGGAGTGTTAGTTAATAAAGTACTACAGAAAAGTTAGTGTTACGCCCACAAAAGGATCTTCCGTGTCAGGAAAAGAGTTTTGTCATTGCCTGCTTTTTCCCTGGCTACAATATTTGTGCAGAATTTTTACGAGTCTAGATCACAGCAATATTACAATTTTAACTTTTTAGCATCGTTTCAAGAGGCAAAGGTTGTTTTGATGAACTCTTTTTTGATAAAATATGTTCATGTTTGGCAACTAGAAGGAACTCGATTTTTTCCACCTCAGAGACGTCGGTAATCGATATCTAGGTTTACCCTAAAACTAAAATGTGTGTACAAATATTAATGCCAAACACCAAATCAGTGGATTAAATCAATTTTTATAACCTACAAAATATGGTATCGACTTTTCCAGATATTTGAAAGCTTATATACCCTTGTTCTTTATTCTTATCCTCAGACCATTTAGTGTAACGCTACATGAGAAAATTCTTCATCATGCGTTATGTTAATTTCATAGCTGCAATTGTTGACTAGCTTCACGTCTGCAAACAGAAAGATGTGAGAGCATGAAACTTCAGGTAGCGAGGTAGAAAATTAGGAAACGTTAAAGAATTAGGGTAAACACTTTCCGTCTGTAAAAGCGTGGCACTTCAATTTGGATTAATATTAACTTAATATCTGTGGATGGATTAGATTAGATTGAGTTGGGAGTTTATGTTTTAAAGTGTTCGGACGCAATGCTCATACTTATCAATCTGCGGGATTTACCTCCGAAAAAGCCAACGCCATCAAACCGAGTAACGCCAAGAAATTAATTTGTAGGAGCACTTTAGGGCCTTTAGCCTTGTTTCAAAGACAACAGCAAACTGCATTAGATGGCTTTAATTTATGCACACACTTGTCCACAGCATATGCTAAAAGACTTATTCATTAAATTATAATATATGTTTTCTGAACCATAATTTTTTGCCATGTGATTCAGACCCCGAACACCCTGGTGACAGTTAGTGGCGTTTTGGAAAACCACCCTCCCCCCATCGACCAGCACGGGATTTATGGATAGCCCGTATGAACATTTGAGCTGTAAACAAGTCGCTGCGTCGTCTAATAACCTTTATAAGTTGTAGTAGTAGAGTGTGTTCAGTGTGTTGTAGACAGCTGATAAAACGTCGAAAGGACACCGACTTTATTACACAGGGCATCCTCTTGTTTCTCTCTGTGGCAGTTCATATCTTGTGGATTACAGTTCTTAAAACAGGGGCATTTCATCGAGTCGTTTAATACTTCTTTTCTGGACACATTTTTAGTTCCATAACAACTACGACCAAAAATTGATAAAAAAAATCCGGAAATCCTACAAAAAACCTGTTAAACTTGGACACGAGGGATATTTTCAAATTAACCAAAAACAGCAGGAATTCACCTGCGTGGTTTCACTTTTGGCTACAGTAAAAATTCTTACGATACTCAATATTCCAAACGAACGATGAGATTTGCTTACGACTCTCTATTTTTCGTCTCTTTGCAAGTAATCATATGCTACACGATTAGTCTTAAGCACATCCGCAAATCATACACGTAATAAGGCTCATGAAAAAGTAGATTTCGGTTGCTGTATTGCGCTGAAGCATAAACCCAACGGAAATTCTTCATTCATTATTTTAGTCAAATCATGCGTTTTTGTTGTCACTATTGACATTAACTCAATTCTTAAACATCTTAAACGTGAGTTATACTTACCTATGTCATTTTATTAATAACACTATGCACTAACGATTCTATGGATGCTGTGAGATTATAAGTTCCATGGAGAATACTACACTCAACAAGAGTTAAAATTAACAATAGTGCCGTGTTCAGAAAACGGAGAGAAGAAAAACAGGCCTATAGAAAACATTTCGTCTTACTTAAAGCTGCAATAAATGACTAGTAAATTAAATTAAGATCTACATACTCCGAATAATTTGATTCGTTCGTAAAAACTGTCTTGAGCCTTTCTTCGGTGGACACGGATTTCTATAAAATCAAGATTTAGAAAAATTAAATTTTTCAACAACTCCACGACAAAATTAAAATCAGTCTACATTATTTCTAAACCTTTTCCAAGACGATAAATTTAACTATCCCCACAGCTTAATTCCCAGCTGACATATTCCTTAAGCTTTTTAGTGAAGAAGATATTTGATTGTAAAAACGGCTCAGGCCCATTTGTCGTTGCTCAGTCGTATAAACTGATCTAAATTAATAATGGAATGTACACCCAGTGGTTTGTGATGTGTGAGGAAGTAAGCAATTTGGCACTCCGTGATTTTGGCTGTTCAAGATGGTGTTTGGTTTTTGTCTGGCTCTTAATTACTCGTGTGAGTGCCAACACTAAAATCTTTGGACTGTCTGGACAAAGAATTACGATTCTTAAGCACGCTAATATCTACTTTACATGCAAATAATACTTAAGACTCCATTGAAAATCAAAATTTATGATTTGGAAGTTAAAGATGAAAAGATAAAACAGAGAGAACAAATCCATAAACAATTAACAGCCTAGCAACATCAAAATCATTGGAGTGTGAAGGCAATTTACATTTCAGGATTAAATTATTGTTGGGTGCAAACAACATTTACATTAATTTCTTTTATATTTATTGAAGACATCATTTTGCGAATTATCTGTACACCCGGCTTACAAAATAAAACAAATACGCACGAGATTAACGGAGCAAGGTGTAAAGTTACAGCGAAGTTGGTGGATTAATTATTAAATATGAGGGATACAAATTATTTGACGTGTTGTATAATTAATTAATTAATCGGAGACTTTACATTTTAAATTAATTAGCACTTTGAACTGGATCACTGGATTGGAGACTTAAGTTAAATAAGCTACACGTATTGGTCTAATTGGATGTGAAGAGCTTGGAGTTCAGGAATAATGCAACTCCATTTGGGCCTATCGTCTGACTCCCACGTCCAGCAGCTACTCATAATTGAGAATCTGGGAACAATGGAAATCCAATTAATTAACCCTTAATTCCAATTAATTGATTAATTAATCTACAGATTCTTACAACTCATCGGGGCAATTGACGGGCTGAGAGAGTCGATATCCCATTTTAAGGAACGAGAAGAGATCCGCAGGGTCAACTTCTGCGAAAGGCGTTTGAGCGAGTGTCGCCAGTTCCCACAGAGTCACACCAAACGACCACTGCTCACACAAAGACAAAAGGTAATTAATTAAGTCATTAAGTGTCAATTAAATTAATTGGATTCCTTGGGCCATTAGCCTCACCGTGTCAGACGCAGTTGAGTAGCGAGGCTGGAGAATCGACTCCGGAGGACTCCACCTTACAGGCCGCGTCTCCGACTCGCCCATCCAGGAATAATCCTCAGGGAAAATGTCCCTGGACAACGCAGCGTCACTCAACTTCACTCCGAACTTGTCACTCACCCTGCGAAGATAAATGAGAGTGATTAAGTCATTAAGACAGGAGAAGATTAATTAATTAAGTCACGCTCAGCTCACGTGATGTTCCTCGTGGCGATGTCTCTGTGGATGAGATTCTGTTTGTGGAGGAAGGAAACACCTGCGGCCAGCTGAATGGCCATCCACACAATCTCCTGCGGAGTTATCGGCCTCCCGGGACCACAGCGACACGACAACAGAAACCTACACGGCAATTTATGAATGAGTCCCTCGTAGTAATTTGGATTTATGAATGAATCTGACGTAGTAAATTTCCTTTACGCACCTTTTGAGGTTGTGTGATGAGTCATCAACGTAAATGAGAAATGGTGGAACGCGTTCCTCCGCAGCGACGCCAATCGCAGCGTTTATGTGAGTGTGGGAGAGGCCCACGAGGGACAGGCCTTCGTGAAGGAGCAGAGCCATTTGCACAGGTGAAGAGTGCTCTGAATTTTAATACAGATTAATTAGTAATGATGATTAATGAAGTGATTAATTACAGGTAATTAGTAGAGGCCCACCTGAGACAGTTTTGATGAGGACTTTGGTCTCTCCTCCATTTGAGGAGGAGACAGTTCCCCTGTACAGTTTGGCGAAGGAGCCTTCCATGAGAACAGACTGGAGACGCACGGAGCATCGCGGGACTTCGAGGATCTCTTTGAGTTTCCTGGAGGAGGAGGCGATGGAGGAGACTGTGGAAATGGAGGCCACTGTGGGAATCTCAGCGTAGTGGGGAGTGAGGCAGGGAACAGGGGCGGCTGCGGCTGCTGTGGGTGGAGGAGGAGGGTGGAAGAACGTGGAGTAAGTGTACGACCCTGAATCCAGACAAGGAGACACTGAGGAGTAGTGATGGTGGGGAGAGTCTGAGGAGGAGTCTGTTGAGGGTGGGAGTGCGAAGAGGGGCCCACCCCCTCCTCCCCCAGAGGAAGCTGATGAGGTTCCTCCAGAGGAGTTCTTTCCACTTGTGTCCCTTAAATAAGAAGGAGAGTAATTAATTAAAGTGGGAGATTAATTGGAGCGAGAAGGAGTTTGTTAGAGTGGAAGAAGGAGTGATGCTTAAGTCTTAAGTGGAAGTTTTTGCGATGTGTCTGTTTGTGTGGGGAGTGCAATAAAAAATTCATTACATTTCGCAGCCCATTTGGATTGTGAGGGAGATAAGGAGGAAATGGGAGAAGAGGAGAGAGAGGCCATTTGGTTGTCGCCGGAGAAATGAGAAATGGGAGCCCAAAGTTTGTCACGACGATTGGGACACTTACAGTGGAACTCTGGGGAAAGCGTTTGGAATTCTGACTTTTAAGTAGTTGATTGTAAGTCTACAAATAAATACTTTGTTTCTGGTCATTCGGAATTTTGCAAAATATTGAAATTTTTGATATTCTTAATTCTTTTTACGTTCCTACAATCTGATTTGTGTTGAAGCTTAAGTCCGAAATTAGTATTTAATTTACAACTGGATTTTATTGGTTTTGGAACCTTTTTTGAAAATGCTTTTAAAGCCGTCAACGACCCGATTCAGGTAATTTTCTATTTAGAAGATTACGAAATGAAAAATCATGAGTTTTTGAGGAGACGAGTGAGAGGGTTGCACTGTGAGGGACTTACATGTGTTGGAGGAATCCGCGTGAGGAGGAGTGGACAGCGTTCTTTTTGGTGCGAATGTAGGCTGCAGTGAGGATGGCCAGGAGGATGAGAATGAGTCCGAGGGAGGAGGCGAGAATGATGAACAGGATTGTCGAAGGGGGTGTGTCCTTCAGGATAATCGAAGGGTCCTCCTCATCCCCCAGGGGAATGAACTCTTCCTGAGGGGCTACCAAAGACTTCTTGGAAGACGAAAGAGACTTCTTGGAGGAGTTGTTGGCTCCTGAGGAACCCGAGAGTCCCTTCGAAGACGTCTTCTTTGAGGAAGGAGCCAACGGAGTTATTTTGTCGGGTTGTCCTTCCAAACAAATCTTCTTTCTCTTCAGAAGAACAGGGACAACTTCGAGAGGCTTGAACTTCGGATCTGCAGTCACATTTAAGGACAGCGAGACAAGAACCTCCGTTGACCTTTGACCTGAACAAGGGAGGTGGATGAGGAAGGTCGTGGGGACTGTGGGAATGACCCCAGAGGAAGGAATACTCAGGAGAGGACTCGTTAAGGCTGGCAGGTCAGAACTCTCCACGGAGATTGTATAAGGCAGCTACACAAATTAAAGGAATTAATTAGAGTTTATTCCTTGGTAATTAATTACTCTATACTCTGTAGTTTAATTAATTAAGTTTCGTGTTAATTACAAAGATATGCTTTTGAGGAGTAATGCAACTGAGAGTGGAGACTCGTCGTTAAGAAAGGAAGAATGGAATGACAGGTGAGAAGTGAGTAATTAATTCTGACAGGTGAGATTTGAAGGCTCCAGTCGTCTGCCTTCCTTCTTCCTTTCAAAAGGAACACGTCGGGCCTTATGGGTTTTTTACAATTGCCTTCATTTCATGACTTGGCATTTCAATTCATTCCTTCAGAATTCACTACAAATCTATTTGTACGTGTCGAACTTAAATTATGAATCTAGTAAAACACTTTTTTATATTTATTTTAGACTCCTAGAGGAAACGAGGCTGCTTGAGTGACTAATGTGAAGTTCAAAAAGTGCGTAAGATGCGTAAACCAGTTGGAATGCATTCCTGAGTCTGCAGCACTTAATGTTTAACTCACTTGACACTCACTAAGGAGGAGAGTGAGATGTTATCTCTGTGGATTTGCACGTGCAAAAAACCCTCCGGAGGAATGTGCGACGGTTAAGCGAGCATTTGATTTGGGATGTCAGATCGTTTCATCATCAACGGAATAAAAAATAAAAAATAAAAAGAAGGAGAGGAAATGTTTCCAGTGAAATATGTTTGTGTGTTTTGGTTGTAGGAGATGACGTGTCTTGTTCAGAGGGAAATGAACAAATTACACATCACCTTAAACTTTTTATACGAGAGATAGAAACAGACTAGGAGTTTTTTATTCCACAATATTAGAATATTAGAATCTATACGTTTTTTAAATTTAGAGTTTCGTGTCTGGATCTTGTCAGGTAGAAATATTGAATAGAGTTATCATCACAACAAAAATAGGTTTTGATTTTTGATGAAAGGCCAACAGGATGAATTATGAGATGGAGTCTTCAATTTTTTATTTTTATTTCCTAGGAGATTTTTGATTTTGATTTCGTAGGAGATTTTTGATTTTGATTTTGATTTTGACTTACGGGTTTTTGGCCGAGAGATTCCCAAGTGAAGTGAAGCGAAGTGATGACAGCAGGGATGGTTACGATGAAGTTGAGAGCATACGAATTTACCACGCCTTCCCTCACGTAGTAAAGTTCCTTTGAGGTTCCTATTTCAAAAAAATAAAATTTCGAACGTGTTAATCACCTTAAGCTTAAGACTTAAGCACACACACACACACAAATAAGTAACAAAGGTCATTAACGAAAGGATTCCTTCCTTCGTGGAACAAAAAACTTGGAGGCTGTGTAATTTAGATACGTGCTAATTAGAATTTCCCTCACTCACTCACTCTTCATTCCTCCTTAAGATATTTCTCCTTATCTTAAGCTGACATACGTGGAGAAGATAAAAAACACATCCAGTTAGCACTGAGCTTTAAGAGATATTGAAATTTTGTATCTTTTCTACACGTCAAACGACACACTAGGCTACGAATTTCCTAGAAGCCCTTTCAGAATTTCCATCCTAGAATATCCTTTCTTTTTGTGTGAAAAGTTACACGCGGAATTCGTACAGCAAATAGTTTAGGGGAATTATTACATTTTGGACTTGGAGAGTAAAAGTTTCCAGCTGGGGTTCTCTTTTATTTTATAGAGTTTTTTAGTTTTTAGTTTCTCCTGTTAGAAGAAGAGCTCTGGTGCTCTTCTAGTTTTGTCAGAGTATTTCAATATTGGATTAGTTTTTTAGAGCTGAGTGACTCATCTAATTCAATTGAACGTGTAGTGAGTATAAGGCTTCTCCTTAATGTAATGTGGAGCAGAAGGGAATGGGGGAGAAATGACATAATCATAATTTCGGTCGTCACTCCGAGTGAAGAAGAAAGGGAGGAATGTTTTTTGGTTTAATTGCATCGCGTGGAGATGTTTTATGGGTGCTCCTCGTAGAAAACCAACACCCGCATTCTTTCGCCTTCTGTTCTTGTGGCCTTAATGGTTTCTCTGTGGCCTCTGTGTCCCAACCAACCAACCAGCTTATGAATGAATTAACACCTTTTTTCCACAACCAGCAGAAGAAGAAGAAGACCAGATGGGAGACCCGTGTGGGTGTGGCTGTGTGCCCACATTAACCCTTATGATACCAGAGTTGTGTAACGAGAGAGAGAGAGAGAGAGAGAGAAGTTAAAACAAACAAGAAATGAGGTTCTCTATTAACACGCGTTATTTGTGTTTGCATCTCGTTTATTCGCGTAAACCTGGAGGAAACAATGGAAGTGTCTTTGTGGAGTGATGAATGGGAAACAAGGGTAAATATTTGTGTGGCCATTAGAACCCGAAACGAAGAGATTTCATAGGAGACTTGTAGCTGAAGCTATTAGAAGAATTTATAGATTCTAGACATTCTAGAGTAGTTTTATAGATTCGTAGAGAGTTGTGATGATGATGAGTGAGGTAGCTTTCAACGAGAACATTAGCAGATGGGGGAACGGAGGAAGGAAGGAAGAAGGGCAGCTGGGTAAACAGAAAGTGGATTTCTCCATTCCGAATATTCGGGAAGAAATCAATTGTCATTCGTCCACCAGACCAGAGTGAGGATCTCCACTGTAAGTTGCCACTCACACTTACAGTGGAGCAACTCATTCATTCATTATGCACCAAATCAAAAGACTCTCAGACTCCCTTCTTACTTTGCTTTCTCTCTCTCTCTCCTTCTTGAGTACACAAGGGGAAGAAAGTTACTATGGGAAATTTCCAGGGAATAATCCACAAAAGTAAATCTATTTTTTTTTTTGAAAAAAGGATACTTACACTTTTCAGGGAATTTTTATTCTTGGGGGAATTTTTGTTTTGATTCATTGGAAAGAAGAAAGAAGAAGGAAAGGTGAGAAGGGAGAGAGACAGAAGGACAAGGACAAAAATAAATGGAGAGTGATTTTTTTTTACTTTGTGTTTTGGTGTGAGAATTCTCCAGGGTGTTTGGAAATGGGAAAGAGTAAAGAACGGAGATTTTCGAACACCCTGTGTGTTATATTAATATTGACAGAGATCTTGTGAGCGAGAGAGAGAGAGAGTTAATGAGGTGGTGAGTGAAGGAAGGACGGGTGGAAAGTTGTTTGTAAAGTGACACTTTGCCATGTGTTCCACTGCCATTCAACAAATTCAACAAATTCAACAAATTCAACCCTACCTGCGTCTCTTTCATTCTGTTTACTCCCTTGCATTTCAATATTCCTCCAAATTGGCTACAAAGCAGCGAGTAGCAAGGGAAGTACATTTGTTCCGGTCACTTAAGTGAATTGGACACACGAGGGCTCATACACAAAGCGTAGAGAATTTGATGTAAGGAGGAGGAGTGGTGCAAGTTTAAGGCCGAGAGCCTAATGAAGTGTGAATGAGCGTGGAAATGAAATTCGTTGCGCTCTTTTTTGAAGCTCAACTTAAGCGTCAAGCCTTTGAAGTCTCATTAAGTAATTCCAGTTTAAGGGAGGAACTTGAATACACTGGTTGTGAGTTAATTTAATGCACCCGAAATTAAATGGTTTCCCTTGTTACACCCAAAAGCCCAACCCAACCCAACAGAAAACAACTGTCGTCTAAACGGGTAAATTGGGAGACTGGACATTTCTATTAAATTTCATACACTTTGTTATCCATTCTCCAGTGGAAAGGGTTCATTCTCCAGAAGTTCACCTGGAGTCTCTGCCTCTCAATTAAAAAAGCCACACTGAATATTTCCTAAAGTCAACTTTGTGTGTGTGTGTGCCCGAGCAATAAAATGAAAGAAGGAACCCTTTGAATTTGGGATGAGGGGAAAAAGGGGGAAAAAAGGGTGACTTGTTGTTCAGGGTGAAGGGATATTATTTTGGGAGTGAATGATAATAAAAGTGTTAAAAGATCGGAGGGCAGATGGACGAGAGTGGCACACCCCCTGCAGCCCCATAAATCTCTGCTGCTGGAGAAAAAGAAGATATTGGGTGTCGCATTGCTCTCGACTCGAGTTGAATGTGAATGTTGTGGTTGTGGTGGAATTGAGGCGTCTGGAGACTCCAGAGAAATCTCTGATGTCGTGTGGAGATATGAAAGATGCGTCTCGTTTATTCACGGAGTAATTATGCGTGAAATTTCTAAATGTGCGTGTGTGTGTGCGTGTGTTTTTATGCGTGCACTTTGAGCTTTAGATTTAATTTTTAATGCTTAATGTGTGTGTGTGTGTTTAATGTGGAAGGCAATGTGCAAGTTGCAAGTTAAATAAACTTTCGCTGTGCAGCAAGAAGCAAGAGTAAACAAATTTTGTAGGGGAGATGGAAAGGGAGTTTAAAGCATTTACCATATTTTTCGGATGTCCGGGTATCATCAGAGGAATTTGAAATTCAAAATAGGGTTTTTGGAAATTCACACGAAGACCAGCAAAGAAGGGAGAGGGGATAAATAAGTTTTTGAAGTTTCCCTGGAGAGTTTGGGGAGAAGTGGGTGGACGGTGACAACGACAATTGAGTGAATTGTTATGCAAATATTAAGGAGTGAATTGAACTTAATGAATGAATGGATGGATGGATGAATGAAATACTCTCTCTCGTAGTAAAGTAGTAAACAGAGTACAAGTGAATGCTTAAGTAGCGCTGCTTTAAGTTTGTTGGTTGCAGTTTACGGGTGAGTGGAAGTTAAGGAGACAGAGAATAGGTTCGTTAATTGACTCGAGAGTTGACACAATGGAATTAATGGAAAGTCCGTAAGTTGTCTCGTGTGGCTGTGACACGTTAGCGATGATTTACTGCCCCACCAAATATTACGAACGACTGACTTAATGTATTTATATTTATATGGCAAAAAAAAAGGATGAGAGTGTGCTTAAGCTGGTGTGGGTCAGTAGATTTGTTCAGAGGGGAGAAATGGTTGAAGCAGGGGAGAGATTAAGTTAAACTTGAAATCAACCTCCCGCTGGGAATGCTACGATTCTACGATTCTACGATTTACACTTTTACATTTCGAGTGCCCGACTGGGCCCAATTCAACGGAGGTTTCGAAAGCGACCTTCTCTTTATTCCACGCCTGCTGGAGAGTTTGTGTCTCGTGGGAATTGGAATTTGGAATTGCGTAACAATGTTGTGAATTACGTTGGGCTCTTTTTCACTGTTCACTCCACAATTTATTTATTTGACTAGGGAGATTTGGGAGATTGTGCGGAGACAGGGGATAATTTGATTAAGTCTTCAATTTCCTCGTAGGCTGTGTAGTTAGTTAGTTGATGGTTGGTTTGTAAGTGGGGAAGTGAGTAATTTAAATGTTAATTAAGTCAGGAGAAGGAAGGAAGGGAGTAAAAATAGTTTAAGTGGAGGAGACGAGAGTTAATTGAGAAAGAAAGGATATGGAGAGGTTTGGAGGTTTGGAGGTTTGAAGTGTGTCACTGTTGATGAGGAAATTCCTCGGGAGTCATTAGGATTTGTATTTGTAGGAGGAAAGGAGCGAATGGGAAAGATGAGAGGAATGGGATTCATTTACAAGAATGTCTGTGGTTCCCCAAAGAAGAAGAAGAAGAAGATTTGTCCAAGAGATTTGGGACTTAATCTTACAAGGAGGGAGTCTGAGGTTTAAAGGAGGAGACTTCCTCCGGTATTTCGGATTATCCGGATTACCCGGATTTACTTTAAAGTGCCGATAGATTAAGGTCACATTCACACCTTCGAGCTTTCTTAAGCAGCAGAATTAAAATGGGTGGAAGAAGAAGGAGGAACAAACAATAAAGGACACTAAACAATTAATAATTTTTCATGTGTCTTGTGTCGTGGAAAGTGTCACTCCCGTTTCTTCTTCGTTTGTTGTGTCATCTCGAGTGTTTGTTTTCTTTTGAGGAATGAGTACAAAAGATTCCTTATGCTCCACCAACTCGGATTATTTTACACACTCCTCCAATCTCTCGTCATTCATCTTATTCTTAAGAAAACGTCTTGAAGAAGACGAAGGAGATGTCCAGTTTGTGCATGTCCACCCACGAAGAAGATGAGGAATGCTGAGACGTTTTTATGGCAACGTTGGAATTTCTTCTGTGAGTCTATTGACAATTGAGGAATTGGGAATAAAGGAAGATGAAGGGAAGGTAACCTGCTGACACAACACTTGAAGGGACAGCAGGAGAGGAGTGATACAAAAGATGAGAGTCCCTTTGAGTGAGACGTTTGCTTAAGTAAGGAGTGCAGCTGTTTTGTGTGGAGAAGAGAGATTTGATTAAGGGAGGCGTGAGAAGGGGAGACTTCGGTTGGGTGAACAGGAGAGATTGACTCACTCACTCGGACGACGACGATGATGAAGAAGAGATGATTGGAATCAAATGGAGGACACACAATAATAATAGAGATTGCCAGACTCACAGATTTAAGTGTGGAGAGGGAGAGGATTTCGGGAATTTATTCCGGGAGGAAACTCATGATGGGAATATTTATGGGATTTCTGGAAATATTCGGTCAAGGGTTTTTCTGTGTGTGATGTGCTTTATGAGGAAATGGTTTTTCGATTGTAGAATAGAAGGAAGATAATGAGTATTGAGTGTGTGTGTATTAAATTTAAAGGAAGTTGTGGGGGAATGATAAGGAGACCAAGTGGAGATAAGTCCTTAAGCATTAAGCATTAATATGCAGAGAGAAGAAAGAAACTTGTTTTTTTGCACATCCCACATTTTGATTAAGGTCACCCGAAATACCAAACCTGGTTATCACGTCACAAACAAACAAACAAGCACACAAGCAGAGAGAGAGATAAGATAGGGGGCCAGGGAGTAGACTTAATGTTAATACGGGACAACAGATCCATTTACTCTGAGTCTAGACTCACTCAGTTACACTCTCACATTAAGTATTACTCTCTCATTGTTGCTTAACTGACCAACACTGCGGACACAACACAACACAGTTAGTAGTGTAGTGTGTGGTGTGGTGTATGAAAGATTAAGTGGAAGGACATGGGCAGGTAGTCCAGTTAGTTTACACGGGTAGTGCTTAAGTATTAAACACACTGTGAGTATACCGAGTGAGTGAGTGACGTGTGCACTGCTGTGTGGTAGTTGGGTGAAATTGCTTATTGATATCGACTTAACATGAAGCGAGACAAATGGGAGTAGAGAACAAAAGAAATTAAGTCACGCAACAGTCCAACTCTCCACAACAACATCGGACTCCCACTTAAGCGAAGGCTATTTGCTATTTGCTATTTGCTATTGAGTGTGTGTGTGTGTGCTTAAGTGAAGAAGGAGAGAATGTTTGTTGCTGGTCAGTTGACATGAGGCTACGGAGACAAGGTGTGGTGCTTGGGCCTACTCTCCTCAAATACGTCGCTGCAGGAGTCCTCCTGTCCCTCCTACTCTTCCTCCTCCCCCCCAGGGAGGTCACTCACCTCCTGGGGACATGGGGGGAAGGTCAGCAGGAGCAGAGGAAGCCCGTTGACCTTCCTCCGGAGCTCCAGGAGTGGAGACAAGGAAACAGGAGTTTGTGGAGAGACGCAGAGACTTCTGGAAGAATCTACGGAGACAATGGGAGTCGGAGAATGGAACTCCAGTGGAAGTGGGTGGAGGAATTGAGGGCATCGGAGTACTTGAAGGGAGCTCAGGTGACTTAATTAATTAAAAATTGGATTAATTAATTAATTAAGGGATTAATTAAACTCTGTGTGTGTGTGTGCTTAAGTAGAAGAAGAGGATTCTCATCACAGGAGGTTATGACTTAAACGACGAGGAGCGGAAGGTGAAGTGCCACAAGGAGGGATTGAACTTAGGAGACAAGTGTGAATTCATAGAGGACAAGTGGAGCATCCCAGCCTACGTCAACTATGACTCATTCGACGCCGTCCTTAAGCGGAGGAATTGGAACTACCAGTTTTATGAACCTCGCGTTCCTCCAGGGAAACTAGTCTTCTTCGACATTCAAGTGAGAGAAAGAAGATTTCCAGGAAACTTTCTCAGTGTTCTCTGGAAACTTAAAGAATCATTTTTTACTCCAGGAATCTCCATACACTCTCCACCAAGGAGACTTTCGAGTGGACAATCCTTTACTCGTCTCCTACTGGAGAGGCTCTGACGTCCTTGCGCCTTATTACAAATGGTGGCCTTATTCTAACCACACCACAGGTACACTTAATTAATTAATTAATTCCCTAATTGCTTAATTAATTAATTAATTAAATACCTGTAGCCTTAAAGACGAAGAAGAAGAGGAATTACGCAGAGGGAAAGACTAAACTCGTAGCAATGGTTGCATCCCACTGCCCAACATACAACGACAGACTTGGGTTCGTTTCTGAGCTCCAGAAGTTCATCCCCGTGGATGTGTACGGGGGGTGTGGCCCTTTTCCCTGCGACAGAAACAGGGGCGGCTGCATGGAACGCATCCAGCGGGACTACAAATTCTACTTGGCCTTTGAGAACGCCAACTGCCGTGATTACATTACGGAGAAGTTCTTTGTGAATGGATTGGGTGGGGACATTCTTCCAGTTGTGTTGGGAGCTGCTCCCCAAGACTACGCAGGGGCGGCTCCTCCTCACTCCTACATTCATGTGGAGGACTTCAAGGGTCCGCAGGAGTTGGCGGAGTTTCTGCACTCCCTGGACAGAGACGAGGAGAAGTACAACGAGTACTTTGAGTGGAAGGGAGGTGGGGAAGTGCGGGGAGGATTCGGGGACAGTCTGTGCAGGGTGTGTGGACTTTCCTTTTATGCAGACTTCTTCCCACCCGCACACAAGTGGAGGGACGATGCGTACAGTTGGCTTAAGGTTAATCCTTGTCTTAGGCCGGGAGAGTTTTACTGGAGGTCCGGGAATTATGCGTTTGATTATCCCGGGATTACTAAGGAGATTAAGGAGGGAGCTTAAGGAGATGATCTCACAGGAGTTAATTAAGGAATCGGATTGAGTGATTTTTTGTACAGGGTGTTGAGTAAAAGTTAATCGGATTAATAAAAACCGTTTAATTGAAAAGTTATCTAATGAACTTTCGGGACGTTTAATTACTTTCTCATATTTTGATTAATTGCAATTAAACTTATATAAATTTATTGCTTTCTGGTAAGTACATTTCATGAGTAAGCATGTGTAAGGTTGAGTGATTTCAAGGAGAGGAATATTCTGGAAGGACTGGAGGATTCAGTTTCCAATTACAATCGATGAGATGGTAGGAGTGTGTGCGTGGATAATGATAAGTTAATAAACGGAGCGGAGATAAGGTGGAATGAGTTTTGTGTGCCGGAAGAGTTTCCAGGAAACGGAAGAACGTGGAAACTCTAGGGAACTGGAGAAGGCGTAGGTTATCTTTGGAATTGGAAAGTCATTAATAAAATTGGAAGGAACGAACACTGCGGAAGTCCTCCTTCTTCTTACTCCCAAATATCCAATGTCACTCACTCACACAGGGTGAGCACAATTGTGTGAGTTAAATAAATTTATGGAACTTTCTGGAAGAAAGGAGTTAAGTAATAAAGTGTTATGGGAATTGTATTTTATTAGACTAGCACACCACCCGTCTAATGCCCGAAGTTCCGAAGTTTGTGCGAAACCCCGAATAAATTTAAAATTTCACGACACAAGAATAGGAGCGAGGAATGAAATATTCACGTGAGTTGTACGAATTACCCGAAACTGCAAAGTGCAAATTGGGTTGGAGCCGTTGGAGGTTGCGAGTAAGGTTTGTTGAATTTGGCACACGAGTGCGAAAAGGAGTTTAGACTTAACGAGGAGTGGAATTCATGAAAGTCCATGAAAGTTGATTGAGGCTTCGTTCTTCAGCTACTCACTTGATTTCATTGTGTGTGTGCGGATGTGAATGAAATATTCATGTGAAGAGAACATTCTTAAGGTTTGTTCAATTGATTGGGTAGCTTAAGTGAAGACACACGGAGGCTCCTAATTGACTTGTATTGTGTGAAGAGAGAGTAGACGTTCTTAAGGGAGTCATAAATTTTGGGTGTGAGTGATGTTGGGATCCTCCCTACGTGTCCTTCCCTATTCTCTCCATGAGAATGAATTCCCTCTTTGTATCTTCTTATTTCCTCTCCAGTTGATTTTGATTTACACGAATTACATAAATAGGAAACAAAGGAGAGTGAGGGAATATTTTGTTTATTGTGCTTCCCCGTGTCAGTTCGCAATTTAATGGAGGAATGAAAAGTTTTTTGGCACAGGGAATTAGTGTTTTGTTGGCTGTGAGACTGGTTGCCTGGGCTTAAATGAGTTGTTATGTTTGTGGATGAAAACATTCAACTGGAAAGAAAGACACTCTCGTGTAAATTAAGAGAAACTCTGAAGGGACGGACGGATGAATTCGGTTTGGCATTAGAAGAAGAAGAAATAAGTTTCTGAAGGTTATGAATATTTGAGAAGGGGGTTGCCTAAAAAGGAGTGAAATTTGGGAATAAATGGATACTTTCTTCTTCGTTTCTCCTTCTTCTGACTGATTATTTACTGTTTCTGTCCCACATAAACTTCTCCGCTCGCGTTTCTTAAGGAGAACGCGTTCCTACACAAGAGATGAGAGGGAGAAGGTTCGCTTAAGCTTGAAATTTAATCTAAGAAATGGTCTATTTGCTTTTAGTGTTTAGAGATTATTATACAGTTTGTTTTACTATCTACAGAATCTCCTCCAGTCTCGTTACAATTTGTACGTTGTGTGTTTTTGGAGTCATAACTTTTAATTCGGGTTCATCTTTCCTTCCTTATCATTATTATATTATAAATATAAAGAGGTAAGGTGAGGTGGAGTTTAATAAGGAAAGCAGCAGTTGCTGTGTGGGTTGTGAATGAAGATTAAGTTAAGGAATCGAATCCAGGTGTGTTGTTCATGTATCATGTGTGTGTTGTGTAAGTTTAAGATTAAGGAGAAAAGGTAGGAAGAAAGATTAACACGCAAGACACGGACAAACTTACAAATGCGGACGAAACGGTTGGACACCTTGTGAAGAATCTTAACAAGCTTAAGGAGGCTCACATACTTTGTCGGCAATTTGTATTTTGGATGCGTATAAATTTCAAAAGCTTAAGGAGACTCGAGACTCGAGACTCACTCCATTTATATTCCATATGGGATTGCGTATATATTTTTATATTTTTATATTTGTTCTGTAGATCTTTTCAGAATTTATTTAGATGATTTTGTGAAGGACTATGTTCTAGATACTAGAGACTTAAGCTTAGAATTTATGTGTAGAAATGAATAGAGATATTTTAACGAGTGTTGTACTCCATTCTGACACTTTTATGTGTTGACTGGTTGAGGAGAGAGTGTCCCCCACTGATGGAGAATTAAGTATGACTCAATCTGAGTGATTAAGATGCGAGTGTACTTTTTACGGATTTCGGATGAGTTGTGAGAGTTGTGAGAGAGAGCAGAGATGCAGTTTAAGGTTGTACGTGACTGGGAAGAAGGAGAGGAAGAAAAAGAGCCACAGGGGGCCTTAAGCAATAAGCAAAGGCAATAATAATATTCTTTTGGTGTTTGGCCTTTGCTTGCTTCTGTGAGGAAAGAGAGAAACAATTTTCTACGGAAAAAGGGACCCTGGGGCCTTCGCCGTCTCTCGAAGGGAGCAATTTTGACAAGTTTATTTAACTTGTTAGGCAAAATGGGCGTCCACGGCCCAAGAAGAAGAACGAAGTCTTGTTACTTTCTTAATCGACTACACGAAGATGCAGTTGAGGAATTGGGAGAGTTTTTTTATATGCCCAACTTAGCTAACATTACTCAGCCAGGTAAAAAGAAGGAAGGAAGGAGAGAGATGGTTTTTATTGATGGATTGAGGTTGAAGAAATTCTAGAAGGTATTTAACAAGTACCTTCCTACGTATGTGTGTGTATTGGGAATTGTATTTTATAGACGAGTTTTATTTTATAGAAGACGTGGAGTGAATTTCGAAGATGGAATTTGTGTGTAGTCTAATTGACGGACACCCACACACACCTTCATTCCCAATGAAGAAGTAATTATGAGTTTAGAAATTGATTGACTTCTCGAGATCTCCGCCCTGTTTTTCTTGTTACCGGTTTTTTTATTCTGTATATTATTTGATTGGGAGGTCAATAAAATATGTTTTTAAAAAGGAAATAAATAAGTAGAAAAGTATTTAATAGGAGATTTTTGTTTGGTAGGAGAATAGAAATCTTTGAGTGGCTCTTGGATTACTTTTATTTAATTCTACTCCGGTCAAGTTTAAGTGACAAGTTGAAAGGCCACTGGAGAAATAGGCGTCTGGATTTTGTCACTCTTCACCTGAGACTGAGAGCAGCTTAAGAGATAAGGCAAGGCAAGGAAATTGTCTAGAAATCTATAAATCTAACAATGTCACAAGTTAACCTTTTCTTCTAGGAAGGCAACGAGATCTTTGAACTGTGTGGCTGCGTAAGAAAAAGAATATAAATAAAAGAAAGAAAAAGAAACGGGAAACCTTATCTGGTGTGTGTGTGTGTGTGTTATCGTTTTGAGTGAGTTCTCATTAGCATTCATGCGTGAAGAGAGTTAGTTTTTGTAGGAAGCTTTTAATATTTTAATTCCAAACAGGCTGAAAGAGTCTGTTGGGATTCCAAGACGCGAAGAAAGAGAGAAACCAGACTTTGCTTTTCGAAATCTGCTGAACTGCTAAGCTCAAAAAGGAATTAAATTGGAGCTCCACTTATTTAGTGTAAAATTTCTGAACTTATCCTGTGGTGAGGTGAGGTTGAGATACGGAGAGTTTTTACATGCTTAATGGAAACTCATTTGGCAATGTTTACACGAGTTTAATTGCCTCTGAGTATTTTATTTCACGAGTTGATTAACATTGGAATAAATATTGAGAGGAGATAAGCTCGTGATAAGCAGGTTGTGTTTTGTAATGATGAATTCAACTCACAGGAGTCTTCTTACGTGTGTAGACTAACTTTAACTTTAACTTTGCTTTGCTTTGCTTTGCTGGAGTGTTTAAGGATTCATCTCACATTTTAATAATAAAGCTGTCACGTCTGGTTGTGATGGATTGTTATCGGACCGAGTTTTCAAATATGTTTCTTTATTCTCTCGCGTTGTTTGCTTTGCATTTACAATTTACAATGTACAGAGTGTGTGTGTGTGTCAGTGTGGTTGGTTTTTGTGAATGTTAATATTTCTGTATGCACACACACACACACACAAGCACATATAAAAAGAATACTTTGTGTGACTGTGTGACTGTGTGTGTGTGTTAAGGAAGGAGAAAAATGAAGTTTTAATGCAGACAAATTGATACTGATGGTTTGTTTGGCCTTTCTAATGCTAAATAAACTTTCCGGGGGAAGACTAATAAAAAATCTGGCATGTTTTTAAAGACAGATTTCATTTGTCTGCTTGTTATGTCACTGTGTACTTTTTATTTTAATTTTACAATTGGGGACTTTGAGACTCGCAGTATGACGAAATATTTCCTGGAAATTAAGTCAGAGTTTAATGAAAATCTTGCTTACCTAAGATCCGTTTGACTTCATCAGTATTCATGTAGAAATTAAATGTAGACTCAACAGGCACAGAAACTTGTGAGATGAAGACGACAAAAAACAAACAAACACTTTTGAGATTTAACCAAGAATCAAAACAGAATTTGCTGTGTTTTTGCCGTGTGGAACTTGGCTTTAATTTACGGACACAACACATTTTGCACGGCCTCATCTTCTTGTTAATCCAATTCTTAATTAGAGATAAGATAAGACGTTGTTATTGCGAATTTGGCGAATGATCTTTGGGGAAAGAAGAGAGCTCATCTTGAGACTTGAGACTGGAGGAATGGATGAGGTTGTGTGTGACTTGTTTGGTTGCTGGCAGTCGACTGAGGAGGGGAGTTTGGCCAGCGTTGAGTTTTGGTTTTGGAGGAACAAAAAGAAGAAAAGGGACGAAGCTCAAGTTGGATGGATTCATCATGGGCAATTGAATGTGGAGAGAGAGAGAGAGCGAAGTCCAGCGAGGCAGAGAGAGTCAACGTTATTCTTGTTTTGTTGGCAGAGACTCCTTTGCAGGCGAAGAGAGGGTTGTTGTGTTGTGAGAGTTGTGAGAGTTGTGAGACTCCAGCGGAGAGCCAAAGGATTTGTCAGGTTTGCCAGGAATTGTGAGACGACGAGTGATTTACGAAATGTGATGACAAATTTATTAAGACGATTCCTGGAAAGGAACACGAGGAAATAAAGCAAAAAATATTAAAGCTGGTGAAGAGGTTTTCCAGCCGGGGAGTTAGTTGCGGAGATCGCATGTTGATGATAAGCTGTGGGGGTTGTTCGTTTAAGGGACAAGAAGTCGTCTAGTTGCAAAGCGGAAAGAACTACATGTAAATGCATCCTATCCATACCTGTTAAATAAACTATCAAATAATCAAGTGCTTAACGAGATGTGTGATTAATTGAGGGGAAGGAAGGACAGATTGTCCATCCAATTGTAGTTGTATCGACGGGAGTAGCGATTGTGAAATTGGTAAGGTAGTTAAGGACTCTGGAAGTCACTTCCCTGTGAATAATTGAGCAATCGAAGAAAGAAACTAGAGCAAGAGAGGAGAAGAAAAGAAAACAAGCTGTCCAATTTAAGTGGAATCGCTTTCTTTCCTCTGCATAACATCGTAATATGAAAGGGAGAAATGTGTTTGCAAATCAAGGAGCTGCGAGGCATGCAAAAATTTAAAATTCCTAACCAAGTTAACCAGCTGAAAGTGATTGCCATTAATTGATTAATCAAAGTGAAAGCACCAATTCAAACCAAACAGTGTGTCGTACGCTGTAAAATTGTTTAGATTAATTTATTCGCACTCCAATTTCCAATTATTCAACCTTATTAATTATTTATTATTTGCACATCTGTATATCGTAGAATTCAAGACTGGTGAGTTTTGGTGGAGCAGGAATTTCTCGGCCAAAATTAATACGGAAATTAAAATTGAATTGTTGGTTTAATCTTAGATCTTGAGTTGCATTGTTGTTTCTCATTATTGCGTACATCAAATCGCCGTATGATTCAATAAATCCAACCCATATCTGTTGAATTAAAGATCAATTACTTAATTATTGAATTCAGACAGCATGTGATTAATTGGAAGTCCAGCATTACCCCAATTCCAGTGAAAATTTGGTCGAATTTCAAAGTGATTGTCCATCCTTTTCCAACTGTGTCGATGGGAACTGTGATGGTTACATTGGCGAGGTAATTGAGAACTCCGGAGGTCACTTCCGTGTGAATGCTGGAGCAATCGAAAGAGGAAACGAGAGCAACAGAAGAAATGATGAGACAACAGGTTGTCAAGATTAAGTGGAAACGCATCTTTCTTCTCTCAGATTGGATTTGGATAAATGGAGATGCAGCAAGTGTGTTGGAAGGAATGACGACAGAAGGAACGACACGGACGTCTATTTATTGCTTTAGAAATGACTTATGAAATTCGATGTCTGTGAGTTTCATTAATACGCAAATTTGAAATGGAGGATTTCATCCAGGTGACTTTTTTTATGCTGACAATGATTTTAAAATTAATTGGAGCAGACACACATATATGTACCAATGTATCAATAAATGATAATGGCTTTGTTATTTTATATAGCGATGAATATTAGCATTGTCTGGGTCACGGATGTTGCAAAATCATTTAGCAGCAGTTTTATACTTTTGTGTGTGAATCGTGTTAAGCATGGAAATATAAAATAATTTAAATGTTGGCTTTTAAATACAGTGGAGATTTATATGGATGCTTGACACGATCATAAAAAATATATGAGAGAAGGGATACACGTTATTTATTGGCGTAGTTGCACACAATATTTGTTCTTTAGTTGGAATTAATCAATGAATTGGAAATTAATGATTGTGTTTTCATTATTCATTGTGCTCCAATTGAGAGCGAAAGTATTGATAGCTAAATAAACAACAAAGAAGGAAGCATTCGCTATGAAACAATGAATGGTAAAAAACATAATGAGTGGTTAAATTAATTATCCCTGTATTAAAATTAATGCACAATAGTACTGCAGATTGATGTAGGAATGTGAGTGATGCTGACTTGCAAATAAATAAATTGTGAACTGTCAATATAATTCCAAGTTGGTATTTAATAGTGTGCAGCTTGCAATTTCTGACTTAAGAAGAACACATTTTATAAATCTCAATGGCATTAATGTATTTTCCTACATAAGTAGTTAGTGCAGTGCAGTGATAGCAAATATTTGGAATTACTTTCAATATGATTCACACTCTAATATGATTTTAGC